>PISW01009570.1:0-59393 GCA_004023785.1 Mungos mungo | reverse complement strand
ACATTTTCACAATGTTTATTCTTCCGATCCATGAACAGGGAATATTTTTCCATTTCTTGGTGTCTTCTTCAATCTCTTTCATAAGTTTTCTATAGTTTTCATCATATAGGTCTTTTACATCCTTGGTTAGGTTTACTCCTAGGTATTTGATGGTTTTTCGTGCAATCGTGAATGGGATCAGTTTCTTGATTTCTCTTTCCGCTGCTTCATTTTTGGTGTATAGGAATGCAACTAGACCACTTTCTTACACCATACACAAAAATAAACTCAAAATGGCTCAAGGACCTGAATGTGAGACAGGAAATCATCAAAACCCTTGAAGAGAAAGTAGGAAACAACCTCCTAGACCTCCACCACAGCAATTTCCTACCCAACACATCCCCAAAGGCAAGGGAAATGAAAGCAAAACGGAACTCTTGGGACTTCATCAAGATAAAAAGCTTCTGCACTGCAAAGGAAACAATCAAGAAAACTAATAGGCAACTGATGGAATAGGAAAAGATAGTTGTAAATGACATATCAGATAAAGGGCTAGTATCTAAAATCTACAAGGAACTCACCAAACTTCACACCCACAAAACAAATAACCCAGTGAAGAAATGGGCAGAAGACCTGAACAGACACTTCTCCAAAGAGGACATCCAGATGGCTTACAGGCACATGAAACGATGCTCAACATCACTCATCATCAGGGAAACACAAATCAAAACCACACTGAGATACCACCTCATGCCAGTCAAAGTGGCTAAAATGAACAAATTAAGAGACTATAGATGCTGGCGAGGGTGTGGAGAGACGGGCACCCTCCTACACTGTTGGTGGGAATGTAAACTGGTGCAGCTGCTCTGGAAAACACTGTAGAGGTTCCACAAAAAAGTATCCACAGAACTCCCTTATGACCCAGCAATAGCACTGCTAGGGATTTACCCAAGAGATACAGAAATGCTGATGCATAGGAGCACATGTACCCCAATGTTCATAGCAGCACTGTCAACAATAGCCAAAACATGGAAAAAGCCTAAATGTCCATCACCTGATGAGTGGATCAAGATGTGGTATATATACACAATGGAGTACTACATGGCAATGAGAAAGAATGAAATCTGGCCACTTGTAGGAAAGTGGATGGACCTTGAGGGTGTCATGCTAAGCGAAATAAGTCAGGCAGAGAAGGACAGACACCATATGAAGCACTCATAGGTCTAACAGGAAAACAGGAGAAACCTAATGGAGGACCAGGGGGAGGGGAAGAGGGAAAGAGAGTTGGGGAGAGAGAGGGATGCAAAACTTGAGAAACTATTGAATGCTGAAAATGAACTGAGTGTTGAAGGGAAAGGGGGAGGGGAGAAAAGAGGTGGTGGTGATGGAGGAGGGCACTTGTGGGGAAGAGCACTGGGTGTTGTATGGAAATCAATTTGATGATAAAATATTAAAAAAAATAAATTCAACAAACATTAAAAAAAGATGATTTTAAAGATGATCTGCCATCCAAAATATCTGCTCATCCTTGATAAATAAATATTATCATAATGAAGGACTTATAAAAATGTGAAAACACATGGTTAATTCTAATCTCACTTGCTGCCCTTATCTAAAAATTACATAAAAAATTCCTTTAACATAACATGAAAAACATTAGATGTAATTTCACTTTCTCAAGAACAAATGAAGTCATCTGAATGCAGCCAAGAATAAGTACCATCCAGATAAATTAAAAACTAAACGCATAAATGTATATTCAACCATATCACATTCTCAAAAGGCGATGCCGGCAAAGTTGAATAGAATTATAGTATTTTTCAAACAAAGAAGAGATGTGTTGTTCTCAAAAGCGTCATTATAATTTCAACTTTATCTGATCTTGTCTCATGTGAAATTTATGAGCCTTGGCTATGCTGATGGTTTTCTTGAGAGGTCTCCAACAGAGTAAGCATCTGTACCCTTCAAATGGCCCTACATTTTTTTGGATACAGAGAGAGGTAGACTAAGACTGGAATAAATTCAATAAAATGCTAGTTGTACAAAAATGGAAGACCACTATATTACAATTAACCTGATTTCCAATTCAATTCAACTATTTTTATGGTAAGTACTATGTACCAAGCACAGAGGAGAACTTAAGACCTTGCTGCCCTCACATGTATTGAGCAAGGCAGGTAAATAACCCTCAAGTCCAAATAAAACAAGTGAAATCAAAGAGGTCGGTACGTTTTAAAAAGGAAAGTGATTAATTTCAGCTGAGGCTATAACTGAAGGTTTCCTGAAGGAAGATAAAATTGAGATGGGTCTTAGATAATTATACTCTTTTAACACATGGAAATGGAGCTGAAGCATGCACTGGGCGACAGCTGGCTTAAAAGTAATTGAGGAAGAACTGTTAGTGAAGGAGGTACAGTAGGGATTCTTTTCACACAACTGTCTCACACCCCTCTTCCTCTTGAATTCCAGCCTCCATATACTATTTAATTTCTCCCTCCCCCTTCAGGATTTTTAGACATGCTGCTCCTTCTGCTAGGAAATACCCCTTCTGCATACTTTTACCTCTCATTACATGCCCCCTAAATACTGCAAGCCCAACGCCCCCTTAAGATCTCTGCATAAATGTCACTTCCTCAAATTATTCATTCGTGAAACCTTCAACCATCTTTCCATACAATTAAGACTGATTCCCTTCTTACACACTTGCATACCACCTTACACATCGCCTACTAAGTTTTTCACATATTGCTATAAATTATTAGCAAAACTTTTGTTTAATGTTTGTCATAACTCACAGGCAAAATTTTCCTGGAAGACTGCAATCTTATCTACTATGATTCCCCCAATCTCAAGGGCTGTTCCAGGCACTTGGTGGGCATACTGGATTTGTCAAGTAAATATCCAGTAGTTACTTTAGATTTACACTGTGAGAGAATTTGGCATTTAAGTATAACATATTCTGTAAATGTTAAATCCTGTATGCAATTCATATATAGAAAAGGAGTCTAGAAAATGTTTAAGCCTTGGGTCTCCTGGGTGGCTCAGTCAGTTGAGTGTCGGACTTCGGCTCAGGTCATGATCACATAGTTTGTGGGTTCGAGCCCTGCATTGGGCTCTGTGCTGACAGCTGGCTCAGAGCCTGGAGCCTGCTTTTGATTCTGTGCCTCCCTCTCTCTTTGACCCTCCCCTGCTCACGCATCTCTCTCTGTCTCTCAAAAATAAGTAAAAATAAAATAAAATAAATTTAGAAAATATTTACACCTTATAAATTAATTCAAATTTTTTGTAGACTAGGATGTTTTCTCCTGCTATTGAAGAATCATTTCTAATATGAACAAAATTTACAACTGGGAAACTCTATATTCCTAGTCTGAAAATAGAAAGGAATTGAATATATACATTTAGTTTACAGCTTGTCTTAGAGAAACAGAAATATAAATGCATCTAAAATATTAAAAAAATAAAATTCGGCTCAAAGACAGAATAAAAAGCAAATATGAAACTGCTACATAAGAGATAAACATGCAACTGGAATATTTCCAGTTAGGCAAAAAAATCACATCACTTAATAACTCTAAAAGCTGCAGCTTTATAAAGAAAAACAATTGTAGGATAAAGGCATTATTTAAATTCTACTTAATGTTTTCTCTGTCTCTCTTGCTCTCCCTTCTCTCTTACTGTCTCTCTCAGATTTTATTAAATCCATATTCCTGTTGATTTAAGGTGGCTTCCATAGGTTCTATCACTAGAACAACAAAAATATTCCATTTCAAGCTTGGATATACTGTTTTCTACCTAACCAAGGCCTAGGAAACAGTGCTTTATGGGTTGAAGGCTCTGAGGGAAGAAAGAAACAGGAATGGGGTATGTCCTTATGAGCACAGGGTGTAAAGGCTCAGGTCCCGATGTTCTCTATTTCCTTAGGCTGTTTGATAGCTGTGCTTAAAGACATAAAATGGCAGTGAGGCCACCCTTCATATTTATCTTATGCCAGGAGAACATATTCGCTGACATTTTTCTTCCTCAGAGGTAGAGAGAAATGACACATTTCATAAAGGTGCTATCATGGGAATACCCAAACATATATGTACTTCTGGCCAGGCATTTCTCAGTTGAAAAAATTGTTCAAAATATATGGTTCTGGGATTGGAATACATATAACATTTTTTCTTAACAAAAATATGATTTTCATCTTCATTCTGCTTGTTATATAAATTACATTTTGGATTTTAAAAAACTTTCTTTCTTTAAAGAAAATTCTTTATCCCCAGCAGTATACTTTAAGAGAATATATGTTTTGAAAAATTTTCTTGCCTTATTTCTGTAAAGAGATGAATTTACCTCTAGATAGCCAAAATTATAAGCCCTAAAAATAGTCAGTCTAAAGCTTTAACTTCACAAAAATAATACATGATCTCAGTAACTAATACACAACTTGCTTCCTTTTATTTTTCTGTTGTTTTACTGTTGCTTTATACGGAAAATAATATTTAAAAATAATCACCGAGACCCTTCAAACTGAAAGGAGTACTTAAATACACAGAATATTGTTCACATTCACATTATATTTTGTCTCACTGGTCACCACGCAGTGTGGTATTTTTTTGCCAATAAGCAGGATACATTAAAATGAAAGGGTTTGGTAATGATAAATTACAATTATGTAGGGCAGGAAAAAATGATGCTAATGGGGAAGATGGCTCATGGCCAGAGGGAATAAAAAGCCTGAGGTAGAAGATAGAAAATAAAATAGCATGAGGATGTTGAAGGTAGGAAATAAGAATGTCCTTCCTCCTAAATTTCTTGATTAGAATTTCTGAGTTAAACACTTAACATACTATTGTTTATTTCTTTTTTTTCTTCTCCAAATTTTTATTCAGATCCCAGTTAGTTAACATACAGTGCAACATTAGGTTCAGGTGTACAATTTAGTGCTTCAGCACTTCCATGGCCAGTGCTCATCAGAGGTGCCCTCCGTAGTGCCCATCACCTCTTTACTCCATCCTCCCTCTCACCTCCCTCCAGTTACCCTCAGGTTGTTCTCTATAGTTAAGAGTCTTGGTTTGCCTCTCCTTTTCCCCCATGTTAATTTGCTTTGTTTCTTAAATTCTACATATAAGTGAAATCATGGGGAATTTGTTTTTCTCTGACTGACTTATTTAGCTTAGCATAATGTTCTCTAGCTCCATCCACATCAATGCAAATGACAAGATTTCATTCTTTCTGATGGCTGAGTAATATTCCACTGTAAATAGATATACCAGCACTTTATCCATTCATTAGTTGATGGACATTTGGGCTCCTTCCATAATCTGGCTATTGTTGGTAATGCTGCCATAAACATCGGGGTGCATAATACTCCTTCACATCAGTATTTTTGTAGCCTTTGGGTAAACACCTAGTAGTGTAATTACTGAATCTCAGAGTAGTTCCATTTTAAACTTTTTGAGGAACCTCCATACTGTTTTCCAGAGTGGTTGCATCAGTTTGCCTTTCCAACAAAAGTATAAGAGAGTTCCCCTTTCTCCACATCCTCACCAATACCTGCTGTTTCTGTGTTGTTAATTTTAGCCATTCTGATTGGTGGGAAATGGTATCTCATTATGGTTTTGATTTGTATTTCCCTGATAAGTGATGTTGAGCATGTTTTCATGTGTCTGTTGGACATCTGTATGTCTTCTTTGGAAAAATGTCTATTCATGTCTCTGCTAATTTTTTAAGTGGATTGTTTGGGTTTTGGGGGGGAGTAATTTTTCTAAGTTTTTAAAACATATTTTGGGTACTAACCCTTATCAGATATGTCATTTGCAAACATCTTCTCCCATTCCACAGGCTGCCTCAAAGGACAACCTTTTTCTCAGTAGCTTGAGAAACTCATAGAAGACATCAGGGAGACCCTTACATGGTATTATTTCGTAAGAATCAGAATGAAATCATCTGACTTGGCATTGGAGGGTATATTTTGGACACAGCTGTTAAACATTTCTGCTGGCTCAACCTCGTTCATAGGGGGTAACAGCTAAATCAGGGTGTTTTCAGGTACCAGTGTCAGGGCTTCCAAGCGTATGGGAGACTCCCCAAGTGCACTGCCTTATCGGTATTCCCACAGAAACTGGAGCAAGAGTGGTCACAGCAGCCTGCTGGTGGCGAATTACTGTCTCATGGAAACTTCAACCATTTTGGATAGTATTTGCAATAGAAACATGAGATACAAATGGACCACAGCAATTAAATACTTTCCAAAGGCTTCTGGATTGTACTTACAATAAAATCTATACCTCCTACAATGCTCCAGAGCCCCACATAACCAGGTCTCTACATTTATATTTCAACATACATCATTCCTTATTTATTTATTTTTTTTAGTATTTATTTTTGAGAGAGAAAGAAAAAAAGAGAGAGTGGGAGGGGGAGGGGCAGAGGCAGAAGGAGATAGAGGATCCAAAGCTGACTCCATGCTGTCAGTGAAATCTGATGTGGGGCTCAAACTGATTAACTGTAAGATCATGATCTGAAGTGAAGTTGGATGCTTAACCAACTGAGTCACCTAGGCGCCTCCATGCATCATCCTTCTTAATGGCTAGAATCCTCCTGGCCTTCTTTGTCTTCTTCAAACATGATAAACTAATTCTCATGATTTGTGTACATCAATTCACTGTTTTGAGAAAGACCTTTCCTCCAATTTGGGCAAGGCTGTCTCCTTTTGATTCAGTCTTCTTTTCAAATACCACCTAATTAAATCATCCCTAACTACCTTCTCTGCATGGCCAACCTCTTAGTGTGGCAACTTGTTTCAGTTTTTTTTCATTGAACTTTTCACCATCTCCAATAATTTGTTTATGGATTTATGTGTTCATTTTCTGTTTTTCTCAATTTCATAAGAATGGAAACGTCATGGACACTGAATGAATGAATAACTGATGGGACAAACTCAGAGCAACTGGGGGCATTTGGTAGTATCTGACACCAAAACTTAGTAACAGAGAATTTGTTTTCAGCATATTATGTTCACTCCAGTAACTTAGCCAGCCTAACATAATACAAATAGTATAGACTCTAAATTAGAGAAAAAAGCTTATGATTTAAATTTCGATTTTACTACTTATTATCTGGGTAAACTTGTGTAAGTCTCCCTTAAAATGGAAATGATAATATGGAACTTACTGGTTTATTAAATAATCCATATGACATACCTAGAATTGTGACTGACTCAATATGTTCTTAAAAATTGATAGGTATTATGGCTATCATCATCTTTTAAGTAGCAAATTGTTTGCACCTATTCTTTGTTGTTCTGGAGAAGCTCTATAACTAGAATAGAATCCATTATTCTCTCGTCCAAATCCTTACTTTGTTCCTTTTGAGACAGTCCATTGGCATGGACTTTTGTGGTGCTGAGCCCACCCAAGAATGGGCACCTGACTTGGGTCTGGCTAATGAATGCCTCCTCAGGTTCTTTTCTGGAACTCTCCGTGGAGGAGTAATGGGGTAGACACCCTCTCTGAATGCAACACTGGTCTGCAGTGACCATCTTTACCCAAATGTGTAACAACAATGAAGCTCACACAGAGGAAAAAAGTACAAGAGACAGGGAAAGGGCCTCCTGAAGACCATACCCCTGGATCTAGCGGGGCCTAATGCAGCCAGCGCCACACCCCTTGAACATATACCTATTCCATATGCCAATGCATTATTTTGTTTATGCCAGTTTGAGTTTGGCACCTGAAACTTATAATCTAAAGAATGAACACTAGTTTATTTATTCATGTTGGTTTGTCGTAAGGTTAGGGGGTAAACCAAAAAAAAAAAGGCCTTTCCTGAGGTCTAATTAGCAAATAAATTAATATTCAGAATGAAATGGTTTTCAGTGAAAGTGTTAAAAAGGCTCTGGGCTATAGCCTAGGAACTAGAAACACATGAGGGTTATTTTTCTATAATCGATAGTAACAGCCCCTCTAAAGAAATGGTCAACGTTGGTGTGTAGCCCCCAAAACCAAAAACAGATTGCCCAAGAGCAATTTCATAGTATTTGTGGTTACAAAGTAACAGGAAAATTAAGGAAGAAATTAACACCCTTATTCAAGAAATAGGCAGGAAGAGAAGGCATCACTGGAAGAGGAAAAGAATTGTCTTCCTATGCAAAGGAAATCTAATATGCAACAAGTAGGATGGAGAGCAGCTAATTACTGACAAGAGCACTAATTAGTCCTGAGGGGGTTGTGTTTTTGAAAATGTTTTCTCTAGAAAAGATACATTAAAATGTTTTATGTGAAGAAGATAGCATGCATTAATAAACAAGTTGTTGATCTTCACAAGGAATCTTAAACATCCATTATAATTTTGTTTAAAAAGCAGAGATCCACAGGGGCGTAAATGCTAGGTCACATCCCCACTTCTGTCTGCTTGTTATACCTGAATAATTTAATGCAACTCAACAAACATTCTGGAGAACTTCTTATGCAAAATACTTTGACAGACACCATGGGAAACACAAAGATAAAAGTATCCCTCATCTTTTTTTTTTTCAATGTTTATTTATTTATGAGAGAGAGGAAGAGAGATAGAGAGAGACAGAGCATGAGTAGGAGAAGACCAGAGAGAGGGAGACACAGAATCCCAAGCAGGCTCCAGGCTCTGAGCGGTCAGCACAGAGTCCGAAGCAGGCTCAAATTCACAAACCGAAGACATCATGACCTGAGCCAAAGCCTGAAGCTTAACCGACTGAACTAACCAGGTGCCCCAATGTATCCCTCATCTTAAAGAGCTTATCATAAAATAAAGAAGATCTGTACACATAACGGTATCATCAAGGAGAAAAACTGAATTCCATAGTAGTCATAAATAAAGTAAAATGAAAGACTGGCAGAGTGATTGGACATTTAGCTTGGAGCAGTGCTTCTGAAATTTGGGTGCTCATGAGAATCACCTGCAAGGCTTATTAGAACACAGACTGCTGGTCCCACCTAAGATGTTTTTTAAACAAGTTTGCAGATGAGCATGGACACTGCGGGTCTGGGCATCATCCTTTGAGAACTCTGGAATCCAGTGGCGCCTGAGTGGCTCAATCAGTTGAGCATGTGGCTCTTGGTTTCAGCTCAGGTCATGATCTCATGGTTCATGGGTTCAGAGTTCCACGCTGAAGGTGTGGAGCCTGCTTGGGATTCCCTCTCTCTCTCTGCTTCTCCTCTCTTCTCAAAATAAATAAACTTAAAAAAAGTAGTATAAAATATTTTTTAAAAAGAACTCTGGGATTTATGGAATTGGTTTTCAATTCTAGCTGCACATCAGAATCTCCTAGACTTCTAGACAGGCCTCATTCTAGCCCAATAATAAAAGAAAAATATTTTATTAAGAAGACCATACTAGAGCTGGACATTGAATCATATGAATGTTTTATAAACAGCTGGACATGGAGGATACAGATGGTAGGTGAACGGTGAAAAGTCACAGAAGGAAACTACGGTGCGTGATTGGAAATAAGGAGAATATAGATGGCTGGAGCACAGGCGGAGAACAGAAATCTCGGGTCAAGCCATGAAAGATCTGGACTGCCATACTAAGGAGGTTATGACTCTTTTGGGGACAATAAGAAATCACCAAATCTTTTGAGCAAGAAGAGTGACACAGTAAGATATGTGACTTAAAATTATTATCTGGAAGCAAAATCCTGAGATTGAAACAACACGGGGTCTTAGAGACAGGATTGGTCAAGATGTATAGGAATGGGCTAGACCTGTTTTTTCAAAGTGGACTTGGGGATGTCTTCTCAGGGCCCATGGGTTGTATACAAATGTCTTTATTTTCTATCTTTATTTCAAAGATAATATAAGAATGCATTTGATCAGTTACAAAGGCCAAGCTTATCTTTTGTGATAATAGTGCTCAATTGAAGATTTGTACAAGACTGGGCTTAACTTCTTCAGTGTTCCTTAGTGGCCACTACCGAAGAATTTAGGATTGACTTTTTTGTTGTCTCTTGTGAAAGGAGTCATTACATTATAAATCTTTGAGAAATAGTGATCTAGATGCAATAATAAGATGGGGGCAGTCCAAGAGACATTTCAGTAAGATTCATCAGGATCTCCAACTATATTTTAGGAAGGAAGAGAACATGAGCAGTCAAAAAGATACTGGGGGTTTTGAGGCTAAGAGCTTCAGAAGTGACAACATGATGGAAGAGAGTAAAGACAGTAGGGGCGGGGACAGTTGGTGTGAGGCAGGGGAAGAAAGAGAAAGTATCTGTGGTGAAGGAAAGCCTCCTCATTGTTCATAACGACGAGAACCAACACCTCCTCATGTCTGGAATTGTAGGAATGAATTTATCTTCATAGTGTCACCATATTGTGGACAAAAGCAAAATGTTGTAATAGTTACAATGTAATACAAAATAAAATATAATATAAAAATGATTTTTGAATCATTAAGACTTAAGGTAGAACAAGAGTATTTTTCTTTTAAAAATAAAAGCTGTAATCTGTAAGTACTTTAAAAAGATGATCTGTTTGCAAAATAATTCATAAGGTAAGAGGGAGATATATATGCTAATAATTTGTTGAAAATTAAAGTCTGAATTGTAACATATTTCCCTTTCACTTACTGTGATTAATTTTCCCTGCCATTGATCATTTTGCCAGTAACACTATTTTTAGAGGAGGAAAACAGCAAAATCAAAACATTAATGTATATATTTGAAAGCTGATATTTTTCCAATACCTAGTACGTGCTGTGGCATGGCTTCTGTGTTAACCACATTCTTCTCTGACGATCAGGATGGTACATAAAGGAAGCCATTTTATTTGCCCTTAATTCACTGAAACCTCCTACGGGACACCCTATAACACAGCAATGCTTTTGTCCATCTCTGCTACTGATTTAATAAATATTTAATTTTTGATCTTCAGCAATTAAGAGCATGAAAATTTTCAAACTTTATTTTTCAATTTTATTTTTAAAAAGTGTACTTGTTAGAATTTTTGAAATATTAAACCTTAAATAAAAAGATGTCATATCAGAAGGAGTATCTTCATAACAAGTATGTCAAAAACTCTATTCCTCTGGTACTGTCAAAATATGAACACTTACTTTAAAAAAAAAATCAAACAATTTCATACCTGAGTTTCTGGTTGTATTGTTTGACTTTTTCCAAGGAGGCTGCATTTATTTGGGCTTGAAATTCTTCCACCGAAACATTATCTCTATAATAATATCCTTCCATGCTTTCCAGTGCTGCGTAAACAAAAATGTACTTTTTGATGTGATTTTATAACTCAATTTCTCCACATTTGGTGTAATCTTATTGATTATTAGTAAATGTATTTAAAACACTGAATATGGCCACACTTTCACCAGTTCAAAACTGAATGAAAATCATTCTTCTGCTCTCAAAATAAATATCAAACATCTGGAGATTATATCTAAGTAAGCAAAGATGATTTGTAATTTAAATTCTTTTACTTTTAAAACATTTTATATACATTCTTTGTGAAGCTAAATTCAAACTTTACATATTTATATATAAAAGCACACAAATGTATATATGTGTGTATACACACATGTACCTACACACACTGCATATATACACGCAGAGGTCTGAGAGGCAGAGCTGTGTAGTAACATACATTAGAGTAAAAAAGTTGAAACCGCTGCTCTCCAGGTCTATTCCCATTCTCTTGTAGTTGCAGTTAAATTAGGAAATATTAGCATAATAAACCAGAAATAAAGGTAATCTAAGAATACTTGCTTTACTACAATGCTTAATTTAGTTAAGAATAAATAAACATAAACATATATATAACTTTCCATTAATTTTAAACACCTTTCGATTAGTATGGATTTCTTTCTTAACTAACATTTTTAGGTAAGTATTTTTTTTTTAATTATTTATTTTTGAGAGAGAGTGTGCACAAGCAGAGGAAGGACAGGGAAAGAGAGAGGAGACACAGAATCCGAAGCAGGCTCCTGGCTCCAGGCTGTCATCACAGAGCCCACATGGGGCTTGAACTCACCAACCATGAGATCATGACCTGAGCTGAAGTCGAACGCTTAACCGACTGAGCCACCCAGGCACCTCAACTATTTCTTTTTCCTTTAAACTTTATATGATGGTTCTTTTAACCTTTTGCAGAAGAAATGAACCACATGGAAGTACCTAAAAAGACAAGATCTCCC
The DNA here is from genome assembly GCA_004023785.1 of Mungos mungo. Taxonomy (NCBI): domain Eukaryota; kingdom Metazoa; phylum Chordata; class Mammalia; order Carnivora; family Herpestidae; genus Mungos; species Mungos mungo. The sequence goes on along the minus strand of PISW01009570.1, from coordinate 47,246 downwards.
TTGGAGAGGCTGCCAGCAACAGGAATGGCAATGGATCCAATTTGGCAATGTAGATGATTTCCCCTTCAAATTATTGCCACTGAGAAGCCTCAGTTTTCAGCACAATGATTCAAAATTGATTAAAAAAACAATCTTTCAAAACTGCTAAATGCAATAGCTTCTAAATTAAATAACACATTTGTTCAAATTGACGTAAAACTTATCACCATCTTAGGGACAAAAATAGGAAACTCATTGCTAATTATTTGAAGGGCTCATATTTTTAATTAAATTTTAGTGAGCTAACATATTTGTAATATTAATTTCAAGAGTAGAATTTAGTGATTCATCACTTACATATAATACCCCGTGCCAATCCCAGCAAGTTCACTGCTAAATTTTGATGTGCTGCTTTCTCAACTAGTCAGATTTCCACAGCACTCAAGAAACAAGAGACCCTTTAGAGTACTGCTCAATTTGAAATTTTAAAAATGGTATTATTGGTCTATAATTGAGAAAACCAATTACGAAAAATAAGTAAGAATGCTAACTACATTTGCTTCAGTTACGTGATATCAAATTTGTGAGCTTATTTCAAAGGATTGTGTGTTTATTCCTTATGACTTCTGCATTAATTAGAATATTTACAACTGGTTCAGCAAGCTTCTGTTCCTGAATACATACAAGAAATCAAAGGAAGTCTTCCTGATAAGACGATCCTCACATACATGCCACGTTCACTCCCATTAATGAGATGTTATTTGTGAGAGGCAAATATTCAGAGGATTCAGTCATCCTTCAATGTGAATTCCTCTTATTAGTTGTAAAGCTAATAATGGAAGTCTTTGCACTGGAGTAAAGTCACCACTTAGCTGTGTGACCTCAGGCATGTTAATTAAAATCCAAGATCCTCAGGTTCCTCATTTGTGAAATGGAAAATAAGACTACATACTAATTATGATCCTTGGAAAATAAATAAATGAAATAATAGTATTAAGAGACCCATAACTATTCTTTTCATTTACTGAACGTGTTTTTTTAGATTAGGCAACATGCCCAATGCCCCACAGGCATTATCTAATTCAATTTCCAGGAGGTATAGATTATGCACAAGTGTTCTTAGCCAAACAGGAAGTTTGAGGAACTAAGAGGAGGGTCCATGCAAGGACACTTTAGTTTGTGATTTAAGATCAGAAAGATTGGAAGAACAGTAAGGAGGAACAACAGGGAAATCAGCTGTCTAGGGTGGGGTGGGGATGGGTAAGAAAGCACCTGGGGTCTAATTTTTATAAAAGATTAAAAAAATTTTTTTTGTAAGGTTTATTTACTTCTTTTGAGAGAAAGAGAGAGTCAGTATGTGTGTTCAATGGGGAGGGGCAAGCAGAGGGGGGGGAGAGGGGGGAGGGGGGAGAGAGAGAGAGAGAGAGAGAGAGAGAGAGAGAGAGAAAGAGAGAGAATCCTGAGAAGGATCTGCACTGTCATCGTAGAGCTCTATGAAGGGCTTGAACTTGCAAACCCTGAGATCATGACCTGAGCTGACATCAAGAATCAGACACTTAACCAGCAGAGTCACCCCGGTCCCCTGTAAAAGTCTTAATGGCTCAGTTTTGGCCACAGTGTCCAGTCCTACTCTAAAATCTTGTTGCCATCTAAAAACAAACTAGTGTTTTTATGACATTCTTGGGCAATATTTCCAAATTAACACAGTTAAAATTCACAATTACAAAGAACTTTTATAAAAATGGGGAAAATGTCTGACGATTTTGCCAAGTCTCAGCAAAATGTTATGGCAGGTGCACAGGGTTGTGAGGAGATGAACAACGACAAAGGAGGAGTTCTATATTTAAAAACTAAACCGTGTAGCAAAGAAGAGGAAAGAGAATAACATTCCCAATTTTAGATGAATACCTTGGTTATTTATTGTTACACATACAAGGAAATGGGGTAATATTTTACCAAACTTCATTTCTACATGCAGCAAAAGTATGTTAAATACATAATAATGTCCAAACTTCCAAGTTTGGCCTTTTCTCAGCATTTTGTTTCGTTTCCTTACTTCTTATCTAGATAACAATATATTTCTTAGAAGTGGTATGGACATATTTGGTTGAATAAATACTTAATAGCATTTAATTAAAAGCAGCATTGCAAATACAATGAGTTTCTTTGTTTGCTTGCTTTCCTTCTAGCCCTTCTGAATTTGAGGAAGCAAATCATCCCATCAAACTTAGGTAGTGAGCAAAATGGAAATTAAACTATTCTAAGACTGAAAATGAACTGCATTTCAACTTACTCAAAATACCTTTCAAGTCTTTTCCAAGAAAGGAATTGACGAGGAAAAATACAGAATATCTAAAGAACAATTTTAGGAACTGTTTCAATCAACTAACACTCTTTCCTGATAGCACAATGACACTTCAATGGTTAATTAAAACATGACATATGTATCTGTCATAGTGGTCAGAATTCTTCAGAATCGGTCACAGTTTTTGTGAGGAAAGCAAGTTTTATCAATCTTACTATGACCAGCATGTAGGAAAGGTTGCACTGGCTTTTAAAGAGAAGTGAGGTCACATGTTCACTGACCAATTCTAACATTTAGGAAACCTCAATTTTGGGAACTGTTCCTTCTTTTAGAACACTACTAGGTATTTAACCAAAGGTTACAAAATACAGATTCAAAGGGGTACAACAGATGAATGGATAAAGAAGATGTATGTGTGTGTTTGCATGTGTATATTCCACACTCAATCGAATATTACTCAGTTATCAAAAAGAATATCTTGCCATTTACAACAATGTGGACGGAGATAGAGTGTATTATGTTAAGTGAAATAAGTCAGTTTGACAAATACCATATGATTTCATTCTCACATGGAATTTAAGAAACAAAATAGATGAACATACAGGAGGTAGGGGGAAGACCAGGAAACAAATCACAAGAGACTTATATAGATAGAGAACAAAGTGAGGGTATTGGAGAGATGTGGGTGGGGGATGGGCTAGATGGGTGATACATACTAAGAAGGGCACTTGTGATGAGCGCTGGCTGTTGTATGTAAGTGATGAATCACTGAATTCTACTCCTGAAACCAATATTGCACTCACTGTATGTCAACTAACTAGAATTTAATTAAAAATTTGGGGAAAAAAAGCTAGTTAATGTTTCAATTTCAAATACCATATAAAAACTATAGAGAAAACTAAGGGATTCATCTTTTAAAGGGCCCAAAATAGAGTTTTGCAAACATTCTAAACAAAAAAAAATATTTGAATGAAAGCACCTTAGAAAAATGACAATATTTATAACAAAATGTTCCCTTTTGTTTAAAAGAGAAAATGCTGAATAATGGACTATATTTTGAAAAATTTAAAAAAATAGAAAAGAAAATGCTCAAGTTTCTGATTGATTTTAATTATTCTCTGAGAACAGAAGGACACCCTATAAAGAAGTAAAAGTTACTTTTACCACTTTGTGGTGCTAACCTTTTTCATAAGGGCTGAAAAACAAATAGACACAAGAGTGTGTTTGTGGAGAAAAGGACCAGAATGGCGTGTTCTATTTAGTGTAAGAAAAACCACCTAAGAGACCCAAGAAACAAGTACTTCCCATTACTTTACAAAGAAGAGATGCCATGTTCTAGGACACAATATAACTAAAATCGAAGACCTTTATATGATGCCATGTCCCTAATAGGTAGAATCCATGGGTCTAGGAACCAAGAGTGGAAACAGAAAGGTCTCTGCTTAGCATCTATTGAGGGTTGAATTGCATCCTCCAAAAAGATATGACACAAGTCCTAACCCCTGGTGGCTGCAAAGGTGACCTAATTTTTATAAAGGGCCTTTGTAGCTTTCATCAACTTAAAATGAGGTCATCCTGGATTAGGGTGGAACCAAATCCAATGACTCATGTTCTTAAAAGAAGTGTTCACCTTATTGGGACAGAGATAGAGAGACTGACACACAGAGGGAAGAAGGTTGTGTGATGGCAGACACAGAGGCTGTAATCATGCCATCACAAGCCAAGGCATGCCAAGGACTTCTGACAGCCAGCAGAAGCTAGAAGGTAAGGAAGAATTCCTCTTTAGAGTCTTCCAAGGGAGCATGGCCTTTGGGCATCTGGATTTCAGACTTGCAGCCTCCAGAACAATGACAGAATAAATTTCTCTTGGTTTAAGCTATGCAATCTGTGGTAATTTGTTATGGCAGTGCTGGGAAACTAATACATCAGTCCCAGTCCCTCACTTGGGGATGGGTGCTTCCCATCCCTGAAACTTTGGCTTCATGGGTTTAAAAGGTCCTGATCCCCAATAGGACACACTTTCCCTAGAAGACAAGGCAGGAGTCCCACTGAACATAAGCTATGCTGCCACCTGAGCACTAGAGGCCTCTTGTGCCAAGGCACCCAGGAACAGCAATCACCATCTTGGCAAGGCTAGTTAACTCTGATCATCATAAGTGTGGGGAAACAGGTTTTACTTATATAAATTTGTTAGAAAAAAGCTTAGGGTGGAAAGCCACCACCATGGGTTGAAAGAGCCTGAGGTAAGCTATCCAGATATTGTAATGGGATCACAAGTAAATCACAAGTAACTTGTTATATCACCTGCAGGAAATTACTTTACATCTGATGCCAGTGTACCTTGGTCACAAACTCCACTTGCTCTCTCAGAACCTTTGCTTCTTATACACACAAGTTAATGATTATTGTCTGATTGTTTTCTCCATGTTCATCACGTGTAAGATCTTGTTTTCTTCACATTCACCATGTATGTGAATATCGAGCACTCAATAAATAAGGAGAAAAAAGTCCTTGATTGGGGTTCTTGCCTCCTCCTGGACATTAGCCTCTCTTGTATTCAATTTTGCATCTGCTCCCTTGCTGGATAAGAGAGAACTCCAGACTCATAGTCTGCAACACATGAGGAAGTAGGGCTATCGTTCTATAAGGGGGGCAGGAAGAAACATGTTTGGCACCCAGTAATCCACTCAGGTCCGTCTTGGTACTTCCACGTCTAAATGTGACGATAAATGGACAAATGCAGCAACCCTGGCCTGAGAAGGGCAGAATGAACAGGAAGGTCATGCCCCTCAGGGATGGAAGCCTTCGTCACGCCACTGGGACCAGAAGGTTGAGGCTGAGAGCAAGGCTCATCTACAATGGATACCGAAGAGGGAAAATGGGCATCTGTTGCAGCCTCAAGACCAGCTGCAGCAGCAGGGGTTATTGCTTGTCCCTTGAGGGGAGCCCATCAGAGTCACAAAGGAGACACTCCCACTCTTGACCCAAATGGATCTGAGGGTACAAGGTGTGGACCGTGGCAGGTCACCCACTCAGATCCCCTTTCAGAAAGGATGGGCTTGTTGCCCTAGCTATTGTGGTTGCCAGAAGATAGTCTTCAGCCCTCAGTTCTTTAGGGCATCTTCAGTCTTTGCTGAAGAAAACTGTCCCACCCAAATCACATCTCCTAGGGACAGCCTGCATCCTCATGACTTAATGCAGAAGTGAAAGGCCCCACCCATCATCCTGTCTCCCCATATCTAGAAATGCTGAACCCTTGTGAAATGGATCAACTTAATTAAGCAAGGATTAACTGGATAATTGCACAGTGCTTTATAATCTACATTGACCTGGTGGACTTCAGAATCACATGTAAAGAGGCACCTGGGTAGCTCAGTTGGTTGAACATCCGACTCTTGGTTTTGGCTCTCAAGTCATAATCTCATGGTTTTGTGGGTTCAAGCTCCGTGTCGGGTTCTGCATTGACAGTGTGGAGCCTGTTTGGGATTCTGTATCCCTCTCTCTCTGGCCCTTCTCCACTCGTGCTGTCTCGGTCTCTCTCAAAATACATAAATAAACTAAAAGAATCACTTGTAAAGCTTCTAACATATACTGGTATCTGGCCTTTATGTCCCAGAGATTCTGACTTATTCAGTTTGGTGTGGGACCAAGCATGGGTATTTTCTAAAACCTCCTCAAAGTGAATAAGGTGTAGCCAATATTGAAAACCACTGAGACAACAAGCAAACAAGCCAATGGGGGAGTGGGCAGAGGAAGTGACCCTGAATATTTATTCTCCTTACTCCCATTTTCTCCAAGTTTATAGTCACTTGCTTTATCTCATCAAGGGCTTGGGGATTCCCACAAGGTTAATACTCTGGCCTGTAGACATATTTACAGAAGACTGCTTTCATGTGATCTTTTCCTTCTAGCCTTTTGCTTATGCTCTGTGCTTACTTTCCTGTTTGGCTGCTTCTGTGATCTTTATCTTGTAAATCTGTATCACTTGTTTTGTCTGCCTAGATTCCTGTTCTCTTTCAGGTTTGGCCTTGAGTGATACATGTTCCCTAAAGTGTTATCCTGCTTGCTTCTGGCATTAGAATTCCTGATCTCATAGCTGGTCCCATCTTTGCAGGCTGCCCCATCAGTCAGTGTGCCCTCCTTTGCCAAAAGGTCCATTCAGGCAAGAAAAATGGGAAGAAAGCAGTACATTGCTTCTTGTTCTAAGTATATGGCACAACAGACTTTACAAGGGCTGACAGAAATAATTTTCCCAGGAGGCTTTCAAATTCATCTCATTTTTCTAATTTTTGTATTTGCTAGCAAAGACCCATGCACATATGTACATCTAAAACTAAAACCCTTAGAATAAACTTTCATCTCTGGAATAGACACCATTTGGAATCTCTTCATTTACCACCACTTTCAATTACCAGATGGTAATCTCTATTCAAGCTAGGGTTGAATTTCCTGGGCTTCTCTCAATCTGATGAAAACAGTCAAAGTGACTAATAATGGATTCTCATGAGAGTTTTAGAAGTGCAGAGGAACTTCCGCAACCCCTTTAAATAAGCAGCCTTATCACTGACACTGCTGTAATGAGACCAGCCGTTTTCCAGTCTTCTTTACCCATCTGTGACCTCAACTGCAGGAGTATTTCCATTGTTGTTTTTCCACAGTTCACTGCTGTGTGAATATTAAAACCTAATGTTAGCTAGTGTTTCAGTATATTTTAAAAGCAATACTGTATTCACTGAACGAATATATATTTAGGGATTTTTTAAAAATTAGATTTGGCCACAATTATAAAATAGAGGTTACTAAGAAAATACTCTTCCTTTTCCTATGAACATTTGCTGTGGGGTATGAATATTCAGCTATTTATGGCTGATGTGTCACAAATGTAGTAATTTTTTTAGAAAAGATGCAAATGCCATCTGTCATCTCAGTCATGATTCCAAAGGCAGAATTTTTAAAAAGAGGAGTAAAGGAAAGGAAGTAAAGACCTTCTAATAACTGAAAACTCTGGTTAAATCGTATAAAACCTAACATTCCAGAGCAGTCTCCTTGTCATCTAAAACTATCTGTGCTTTTAACGTATCTCAGGCTAAACTATTCTACCAACATAGCTCCAAAGTCTATGTTTGCTCAGTTTCTTTTTTTGGCCCATTCCTTTCCATTACAGACTCTTGTATTATCTATGTGGACCGAACCACAGTCCTCCAACAAAAAAATGAAAATACCTTCTAATCAACTCCTAAGGTCTCTGCATTGACATTTCCCCCTGCTTAAATGTATTTTTACCAAGTATCTGAGGCAGTTATTGTTTTTAAACTATGGCAATCAAAGAAAGGGCAATCTACCTTTCAGAATTACAATAATATGCATATGGTACAAGAAATTTCACTTGGCGGTGGATTTTCATTTCAAATGCCTGTCCTGTTACAGAGATTGATTTTTATTCCTCTAGTCTTCCCATTTTTTATTAGAATATAAAAATTCCACAGCAAAACTAATGCAGTTCTTGAAAACTCAATAGAAGAAAAAGCAAAACCCTCCATGGAATTGCTCAGAGAAACTGATATAATCTTGTGACCAGAGCATGAGTTAAAAAAGAAAAAAAACTACAGACTAGAAGAAACATTGGAATAATCTGGACTTCTGATCAGTTTGGGGATGCATTTGTGACCCTAGAAATAAAAAAGATCCAGGACCTTTCCTTGGAACCCAGTTCATTGAAAGAATCTTCTAACTGATGTTAACCTTGATTTCTTCTATTGCAGTTAAAAAACCTCATTGTATATTTGCCAAAACAATTTTCTTACTTATAAAAGGAATATATTTTTACTTAGAGTAAAAACTCAAAGAATAAAAAAATCATCATCACTTTAACCATCCAATGATACCAAAAACATTTTATATACATATAATTATATACATACTTGAATTACATAATTTAGACTATAATATAAATTCGTTTTTGTAACCTGCATGTGTACATTGCCAAACTTTTTCTATCTCATAAAATATTTTTAACCATTCAATTTTAGTGACTCTACCATAATTTATTTAACCCAAATTATTTTTTCTTTATTATTTAAACCACTCATGTCTTGTTTCTCCATTATAAATACTGTTGCAGTCCTATTTGGTAAATATTTAAATCTTATGTTATTCTTTCCTTAATAAACATTTGCAAAAGTAAATATATTACTATGAAGGAATTGTTGAATTAATGAGAAAAAAACTATCATGACTACCATTACATGTAGTTTTTAAACTTGACAAAGATAACATAATTTACATACATGTATTTAAAAAGGCAGTTTACCTTGTGCAAAAAGAACAGGATGAATTTTAAACCCTCCTCCGTTTTTCAAACGTTGAGGCAGTTGTTCAAAATGATAACTATCAATGTAGAAGTAAACTTTCAGAGCCTGCCGGCTTCCCTCTGCTTGATATGTAAGAGGAACATCTAAAATGATATTTAATATTACATTATTTCCAAAACTCAGGTTATGTTATAAAGTATACTTGTTAACTTTAAAAAAATATTGAAAATTACTAGAAACTAATATATACAGTACACATATTATATAATGTCTTTTACTAACATAATATTCTTGATGTGTATGTCAAGTTCAGGTTACGCAAAATTATAGTACTATTCAGTGGAAGAGTACTAAATCAGATTCTTATTAGATAAAGCAACAGATTTATTACTTGTAGAATATAAAATCCTACAATAGGAAATTTCGTTACACTTTGACACACCAGATGTCTCACTTAACTAAATGAGAAGTTTAGTTACACATGGTTAGGAATCACAATCTCCCAGGGCAGCTGCTTCATTCATATTTTAGTCAAAATGAGTCCTTGGGGTACAATTCTTAAGTAGTGTACAAGAGATTGGGTACATAGCAACAATTATCAAAATTTGCATGGGTTTTGCAAGTTCCATTCCCTGAACACCAGATGAAAAATGTATTCCCTCTGTTGATGCACTACAGTCATTAGAAATTATCTGTCTGAGTTCTTTTAGTTTTTCTCAAAGATTGTAAGATTACTCAAAAACAAAAGCAAAATATAAACCCAAACCCAAAAACCAACCAACTTGAAAAGCTAAAATGCTGCAGGAGTATTCCACAGTGCTCATAAATACTTCTCATTTTATGTTACTTATCCAAGACAAATAATTTCATTTAAAAAGAATGTAAAATCTTCCTAAGAAGCTAGAATGCCATATTAACCAAGTTAAAAATTAAGGCAAAAATATATTATAAATTTTAAGACAAGTTTTTGACTCAATATTTGTTAGTTCTAACCTGCTTCTTGAGTAAAACTGTATATAAAAGTAGACTTCAAGATTAGATCCTTTAAAAGAGAGATTCCAGATTTCTCATTAAATGTAGCTAATTGTGAATATCAATAGCAGAGGTATTGTATTAACATCTACAAGTCTCTTTTATTCCATATAATAATGCTTATTTTTTGTTTCTATATTTTAAGGCTTTTTAAAAATTTTATTTGAAAGAGAGAGAGAGAATTCCAAGTAGGCTCCATGCCTGACGCAGGGCTTTGACCTGAGCAGAGATCAAGAGTTGGACCCTTACTGACTGCCACCTAGGAGCCCCTTTCTATATGCTTAAGGAAGGTATAAAGGATTTTGGTTTAGGAAAGAGAACACATTTCTCAGTTGAAGAGCTGGAAATCTACTGCATTTTAAGGATTGGGAAAAATCAATTTTTTCCTTGGCTCTATAATAAAGAAAAAGGATGCACAGACGCTAAAGAAAATGTGTATATACTAAGTATATACTAAGTATTTGTATTTTCTAGGTCCCCTTTTTATGCAATGTCTTTCATTTGTATTCCAGTTTTAAAATTCCATTTGTTTGGCACCAAAGTGGCCAATCTTTGTTATCAAAAGGATAATGGGTATGCAAGAAAGGTAATAACGCAGCAGTTGGAGTTCCATTAGAGGACTGAGAACAAATAAACATGCTATACTAGGAACTAAGAAAGTAAAAATGACTGAAAATTATCAAGCATATAAAATTTTAAAGGAAGTTTAAGCAATGAGTGAAAGAATGACTTTCTCTCAAAGTAACTGGTATACTTATAAAAGTGCATGGTAATGTGGAGCTGAAAATCGCTGCCTTTTATTTATGGAAATTTATCTACTATGAAAAACAAATTGAAGATTAGGACTATGTAACAATTAAAGGCTTCAAAAAATTACTGCACAAAGACAAGGTCTCTGGTTCTAACCTATGGTATTTATTCCAGAGAGGAGTTCCAACCGTGGCATTCCATCCTGGTAAACATGGTCCTCCATCACTGAAGGGGCCCATGAGTTTGAAAATAAGTCTCTAAGAAGTTGTTAGTTCCCTTTCCCTGAATTGTTCTTCCTTGATTCTCTGCAGGGCTGGGTCTTTCTCACCCTTTGGATTTCAGCTTAAAAGCTATTTCTGCAGAGAGCCATTCCCTCTTGATCTTTTAAAGGGCCACCTTACCCTCATTCTTTATGCATTGTTTATTTCCTACATAGAATTTATCATGGCCCTAATCATCTTTGTAGCTGATTCCTTCTTTGCTTTCTCCCAAGTAGGCTGTGAGCTCCATAAAGAAAGGAATGTGTCTGTCCTCTTCACCATGGCATCCACAGTTCTGGGTGCAGTGCCTGACTCATAGAAAAAGTGAAAGCTCAAAAATATCCATCCTCCTAATCATTATATTAAAATTACCTGTATCATCATTAAAAGGGGGGAACATATGCTATCATTATATTTTTATTCCCCCAAAACATGAAGATTTTCCATAAAATATATTTAATTTTATACAACCTAATCATTTAGCTCACTTATTCTTTCTTCGCTAATTACATAATATAACAGGAAGGATCTCGTACTTTCCCTACACTGCTGGGGGTCACAATGTCTATCTACTCCTTTGTATCTTTTGCTAGTTTCTAAGCTGCATGCCAATGGGGTCTTTTATTTAGTCATTACTGTATCTCTGGAATTTAGTTCAGCAGTTAGCATGGTGTATATACCTAATATTTCTTAAAGGAAAAGAAAATGCCTTCAATCCAGACATTTGAGTTCAAATTGCTTAGCAAGTCCTATGTTTTTAGAATCTCATCATTCTTGAATGCAAAAATACAACTAAAAGTAATGCTAAACACAGCTCTTTAGAAAGAATACAGAGTAATAAACTGAGGAGGATGGATTCAAATATTTACTGAATACTACCATGAGCCTCATATAATGTTAGGGACTTTCATTTTTTTTTCATTTTTTTAATGTTTATTTATTTTTGAGAGAGAGAGAGAGAGAGAGAGAGAGAGGGAGTTCAAGTGGGTGAGGGGCAGGGAGAGGGAGACACAGAATCAGAAGCAGGCTGAGCTGTTAGGACAGAGCCCGACGTGGGGCTTAAACTCACAGGCTGCAAATCTTGACCTGAGCCAAAGTCAGCCACTTGATGGACCAAACCACCCAGGCACCCGTTTTAAATTTTCATTAAAATTTTTTAAATGTTTATTTATTTTTGAGACAGAGAGAGAAAGCAATCTCAAGGCTAGGGACTTTCAAATCTATTATCTTATTTAAGGCTCATGACCCCATGAGTCAGGGAGAGCTAGTACTCTCATGTTTGTGGATGAGAGTCATGCAGGTTTGGAACTCAAGTTTATTATCTTCAAAGCCAGTATTCTCTTTATTATTTTTTAAATTTTTTTATAGTTTATTTATTTTTGAGACAGAGAGAGACAGAGCATGAGTGGGGGAGGGGCAGAGACAGAGGAAGAAACAGAATCTGAAGCAGATTCCAGGTTCTGAGCCGTCAGCACAGAGCCCAGTATGGGGCTTGAACCCATGAACTGTGAGATCGTGACCTGAGCCGAAGCCGGACGCTTACCTGGCTGAGCCACCCAGGCAATGCCCCCCCCTCCCCCTGCAGTGTTCTCTGTATAGCTTCACGTTTCTTCCCTTCTGTGCTCAGTATTTCCCTCAAATACATATAGCCAAACTAGTCTTCACTACAGTGATGCAAATTAAATGTCCATCTGACTCCTCTGTTTCTAACCTTACAGAAAGATCAAATCACATGCAATTAATAATAAAGCGCTCGTTGCCTTATACCACTTAAATAAGATGTGATGACACTGGGTATTGAAAAAGTCTCTTCTTTCCTGAATCAATTTAAAAGGATAACTATATTCCTATCGTCATCGTTAGTGACTTGCTTCGAATATATATTAGCAGCATTGGAACTGACCTTGCCCTAGGGATCTGTTTTCAGAAGTTGAGGTTATGCTTTGGGGACATTCATAAAAATATATACGAATTATATGAATGTTTAAGTTTGTCACAGATGTGCACTTTTATAGGCTCCTATAACTTACATGGTCTTCATCATCCTGATATTTATACTATTTTTCAGTATGCTGAATTAAATCTCTCATGGTGGCTATGCAATAAGTAAATATTTTATCAAGCTTATAGTATGGGTCCCCTGCCTGCTTGTTCAATAGACCATTCACCAGTAATGTGAATATCTGAACCAAGGAAAACAGTACTCCTGTGAGCTAATGGCTCCTGAGGCAAAATTTAAAAGAAAAAACAACAACAACAAAGGCTGATGTTGTGAAAATGAGTTGCTCTGCCTTTGGCAAACTCATGCCCACATGATTAAAGTAAATCAAAGTATATTCTATTTTATATATGCCCATAGAAGACCTTATAATTTGTTCAAGTAATATTATCCTCATCAATTAATCTCTTTTACAGAGTTCTCCCTTGATTATAATCCAAATCCTTAACATTGTAATTCATGTTCTCCTCTCTCATTTATCAGTGAAGATGAAAGTTTAATAAAAATCTGTTCTCTGTACCTTCATAATTTCACACATACAGAAGCAACCACTTCTATCATCTTCACAGCTACCCTTAAGGTCAAGTCACCATCATCTTTCAACCTGGGTCACTGAAGTAGCTTCCTCACTGGTCGCTCTGCTACTGTCCTTGTCCCCCCAGTGATGCTTTATTCAACACTGCAGCCTAAGGCAGTTTCCAACCGGAAGGCCAGATCAGGCTGTCCTCTGCTCTGTGGCTTCATTAGAAACGCGAGGTTCTTTCAGTGGTCTGGCCTCATGCCCTGCCAGCCATGGGGGGCTCTTTGCTACCCCAAGAGCATACGACACCTGTTCCCATGTCAGAGTCTGGAACACCCCCTCCCAAATATCCCTTTGCCCCTTCAGGACTTTGCTCTCCTTTTAGGTAAGGCTTTCCTCGCTTGTTAAAAATCTGCAACCTCTCACCTGCCTTTTCATTGTTATCCTTTGTTCTCTTCTATTTCTCTTCATACATTCATATGATTTCTTCTAGTTTATTATCAAATTAACTTATTAATCTTGATTATCTATCTCTCCCCACTTGAATATCAGGTCCAGGAGGGATAAGTTTGTTTAGTACTCTGCTGTATCCAACTCCTAGAACAGTGCTTGGCCGTAAGTAGGTATTTAAGAAAGTTTTGATGAATGTATGATGCTTATCAATTCCTAAATCAGATCATGGGTTAAATGAATGTTTATTGGGTCCCTATTTATCATAATAGACATTAGAAATATGAAAATAAGTAAGGGGAGCCTGGGTGACTCAGTCGGTTAAGCGACCGACTTCAGCTTAGGTCATGATCTCACGGTTCATGAGTTGGAACCTGGTGTTGGGCTCTGTACTGACAGCTCAGAGCCTGGAACATGCTTCACATTCTGTGTCTCCCTTTCTCTATGCCCCTCTTCTGCTTGTGCTCTGACTCTCTCTCTCTCTCAAAAATAAACATTAAATTAAAAAAAAAGAAAATAAAAATCTTTCTCACTCCTGAAGAAGCTTATACCTTCTACCTTCTACATAGAATCCTCACATTTATGAAAAAACAAGAGATAGAAAAGTAAACTGCTAAAGATTTCTTGAGTTGATAGATACATTTTAAACCTATTTATGACAATGTTGAAATGGTAGAGAAGTGATGATAACTTGCAGCATCTAAAAGATAGACATTAAACCTAAATATTTCTATTTCTCTGATTGTATGTTCTAAAATATTCCCTTTGTTTGGCTTAATGATGGCAAATGCTAAATCAAAGGGATACTTTTCAATCCTTCAATTCAATTCATAAAGCAACATATTTGCAACATTAGTTACAACTATGTTCTGTTGAAATTCTCTCCTTCATTCTTCACACCAGGTTTGTTTTTCCTTCTATTCTTGTAACCATTAAACCATTTTGCTTACTGACTATATACACTTAATTGATGTTTGTTCATTTATTTCCTTGAATAAAATACTACCTTTTTCATTCCAGGCACTTGAAAAGGGTTAGCCATCTTAGAAATTGTACAGGATGAATAAATGAATCAATAGTTAATGTAATTATATTTGTACATATTAAAATTTGACACTCAGATGTAATGATTTTCAATTTTCATTGTTAAGCTAGGAAAAATGTAGAAAATGTATACACACCTTCAGGATTAAATTATAGATTTTTTCAATTATTGCCAATTCAAATAATTATGTCTTTCTCAATTGGTTTGGATCTAAACTTTACATAATGTGAAAATAACTTAGGTTTCCTCTCTTTCTTCTTGGCTGTAAATACTTGTATTCATTGCCTGCTAATTATTCTCTATAGGATCAACTGAAGATGAGGAGTGAAAACTCAGTTCAATCAGTTTTGTTATATAATTGCAATATATTTCTGTAAAAGGCTCAGAGGTCACAGAGTTTATCCACGATAGTGAGTTGTATTAGGGCAGTCCTTTCATTTAAGAAAAACTGACATGAAAAAAGCAGCAAAAAGGACAAATATTCAACATTCCCACTTATATAAAGCACCAAGTATAGGCACCTGCAGAGAGACAGAGGTGGAACAGAGGTTACCATGGACTGGAGGAGTAAGAATGGGGAGTTACTGGTTAATGAGTATGGAGTTTCTGTTTAGATCTAGGATGAAAGAGTTCTGGGGCTGGGTGGTGGACATGGTTGTACAACACTGAGAAGGTACTTAATACCTGTAAATTGGTGAAATGACAACATTTATGGCCTGTATATTGTGCCATAATAACAGAAAAAAAAAAGAAGATACTGACTATCGTACAAAATTTGATGCATACACTCAAGAAAAGTTTTGAAGGCCAAACTAATAGACAAAAATAAAAGTGCAGAATTACCTGTAAATTCAAATTATGTATATTTTCCATCACTTTAACAGTTGGTTATTATTTATTTTACCCTAAAGATAATATCTTATATAAAACAATTTGAACTGTCAAATATGCTGGAATCAAACTTATGCAATATGTCGTTGTTTGATGTCAAAGAAATTCTAGGAAATGCCTATGAAACATTTAACTACTTACTTGCAACCAGTGGTTCCTCTTCTGATGGTTTAAAGTAAAAAGAAACTTTTTCCAAATCAAATAGTGCAACCAGTGTATCTTCTAACATGGCTTGTTCATCTGTCTAGAAAGAAAGAAAATAGAAGATATGATTGGATTGCAAAGGATAGAACATCTCATCACACCACATTTCCAGACCAAAACTTAGCTTCATTTGTGTTGTATTTACATGCAAACCAAATTATCAACACTTATCTAAGAATTTACTGCCCACAATGAAATTAACAAATCCCTCAAAGTTACAACTCTCTTTAATAGTTTCATATTTTTCCTTTTCCATACTATTTAAATGGCTCTACACAACTTTTCAGTCTATTTTGGAGCTAGATTCAAACTGTGTTGATTTTTATTATTTACAAACAAATGTGTAAATAATACAATAAGCATGCTATCTGCCTCTAAACTTCTATAATCTTAAAAATGTAACAGCTAAAAGGCAGGAATATTGTTTTATTAAAAAGCCACCATGCACAGTTTCCATTCTGTTTTGCAATAAGAGAACCTATGCATTATTCATTCTGTAACCCCGTAGAGCGGTGATGAAAGCAATTTGCATTTATGCAGTGATTTTTCTTCCAAAGAGCTTGGGGACAAGAATCATTTTTATCTCACTTGCCTTTATGAGGCCTTCTTTAATATAGAGTCTTATGACTATGAAATCTAATTTGATTTTACCATTCCTTTCATTCTAAGAGCACATTATTCTACAGCTGAGGTAGGTAAGGCCCTGATGTGGTAACAACTTCTGCAGCAATATTAAATTTCTAATACTACATTCTGGCCTTTTGGTTAGCGTTTTGTGCACGATCTAGAGTCTTTTATTAATTTCCTCCTGAAATAAATTTAGCCTTATCATACACAGTTTATCTTTTAAAGGTAACATTTGTCTCCTTAAGACTATCAACTATCCTTTTAAATAATGATTTTAACAAGACTTATACACATTTTTAAAAGTTGGTGTAAGCATACAGCCATTTGGGGGGGGGGGCAGCATGAGTAGAGAGTGAAGGAGATAATCCACTGTGTGAAAAAGAATCACTAAATCAAACTCCAGATCCCAACCAAAGATGTACAGCATGGAAAGCAAAAAGTTAAGAGAAACATCACTTTTGCACCTTGGTTTGGTACTTAATAAAGTGTATGGTACACAGTAAGTGCTGGATAAATGTTTATTTTAGTAAACTGTTAATTTTTAAAGTCCTTTGAAGCAGCAAAAGTATGCCACAAACTTGGAACTGGAAGGACAGGGCAAAAGCATCAGCATTTTCCCAACTGAGAAGAACATACACAAGGAAAAAATGTCCCAAACAGGCAGTCCTCTGACTGCACAGCGCAAGCCCTGATGCTCTAGCAGATGTGGCTATAGTGATACGTGAGTGACCACGAATTGTGCTCAGAGCTCAGGGGCACGCAGACTGCTGGTGTCCCACATACTGTGCTCAGAGCCCAGGGGCACGCAGACTGCTGGTGTCCCACGACTGTGCTCGGAGCCCGGGGACACGGTGTCCCACGGACGGTGCTCAGAGCCCGGGGACATGCAGACTGCCGGTGTCCCACGACTGTGCTTAGAGCCCGGGGACACGCAGACTGCCGGTGTCCCACGAACGGTGCTCAGAGCCCAGGGACATGCGGACCTCTAGTGTCCCACAGACTGTGCGCAGAGCCCGGGGTCGGGCAGACACACTGACTTCCGGTGCAGGCAGCTCCCAGAGAATGTTTCACATTCCTAGAAGGCTTTTCACATTCCTAGAAGGCTTTTAGGCACTTCTTACAGTGACAGAAAAAATATGGGTTTCTTTGACTTTTTTAAAGCAAACTTTGGATATTTTTAAATCAATTCTACAAAGTTAAGGGTTTCAAAAGACTAAGGAAAAAAATATAATTCACATACTATAAGAGCCCCCTATTTAAAGTGTGTAAGCTCAGGACTTTTAGTGTGCACTAAAAGTTAGTTGGTCTAATTTTAAGGGTTTTTTTTTTAAATGTTTTATTTATTTTTGAGAGAGAGAGTGACAGAGGATGAGTGGGGAGGGGCAGAGAGAGAGGGAGACACAGAATCTAAAGCAGGCTCCGGGTTCTGAGCTGTCAGCACTGAACCTGATGCCGGGCTTGAACCAACGAATGTGAGATCATGACCTGAGCTGAAGTTGGACCACAGTCTAATTTGAGAATATCTGCACCACTCCACGAAGAAACTCAGTACCCATTAGCATTCACTCCCCCTATCCTTTCCCCCAGTCCTGAGGTCTAGGCAATCATTAGCCTACTTTCAGTCTCTGAAATTTGCCAATTTCACATATTACATAATAATGGACTCAAATAATATGTATCTTTGCAGCTGGCTTATTTTACTTAGTATAATATTTTCATGTTGTAGCCTGAGAATATTTGTATACAAGTTTTTGTGAAAATAAAAGTTTTACTTTTTCTTGGATATTATTATACAGGAGTAGAATTTCTGGGTAATATGGGAATTCTATGTTTAACATTTTGAAGATGTGCTATACGTTTTTACAAAATGGTTGCACTGACTTCAGTGTCCATCAACAACAAATGGATAAGGAAGATATGACGTATCACTTCTCCCTCTCCCTCTCTCTCTGTCACACACACACACACACACAAATACTACTCAGCAATAAAAAAGGTGAGATGTTGTCATTCATGACAACATGGATGGACCTCGGGGCTATAATGCTATGTGAAATAAGTCAGATTGAGAAAGACAAATACCAAGTGATTTCAGTGATATGTGGAATCTAAAGAACAAAACAAATGAATAAACAAACAAAAGACAAATCAAGCCTATACATACCAGAACAAACTGATGGTTGCCAGAGAGAAGGGGGTGGTGGGATGGGCAAAAGGGATAAAGGGACATAGGAGATACAGACTTCCAGTTGTGGAATAATAAGTCATAGGAATAAAAGGCACAGCATAAGGAAAAATAAAAGGCATAGCGTAGGGAGTTCAGTCAGTAGTACTGTAATAGTATTGTATGGTGACAGTTGTGTCACTTGTGGTGTGGGCAGCACAACATATAGAGAAGTTGGATCATTATGTTGTACACCTGAAACTAATATAACATTGTGTGTCAACTATATTCAAATAAAAAATACGTGGAAAAAAATTTTTAAATGGCTGCACTATTTTACATTCCCACCAGCAATGTATGAGGGTTATAGTTTCTCCTTACCAACACTTGTGATTGTCTTTTGGATTACAGCTACCCACGTCACAAGTATCCCAGTATCTTATTGTAGTTTTCAGTTGCATTTCCGCAATGGCTAAATCATGTGGATCATCTTTTCATGTGCTTTCTGGCCATTTTGTATCTTCTTTAGAGAAACACCTATTCAAATCCTTTGTTTGCTCTTTTAATCGAGTTGTCTTTCTATTAAGTGTTAAGAATTCATTATAGGGTCTTGGGGCACCGGGGTAGTTCAACTGGTTAAGTGTCTGACTTTTGATCTCAGCTCAGGTCATGATCTCAGAGTTTGTGAGCCCCCATCGGGCTCTGCACTGACATGTGTGGAGCCTGCTTGGGATTCTGTCTCTTCTCTGCCCTCCCCCTGCTTGTGCTCTCTCTCTCTCAACCTCAAAATAAATTTAAAAAATAATAAAAAAGAATTCTTCCTAGAGTCTGGATATATAAGTTATAAATATTTTCTCCCATTCCTTGGGATTTCAAACAAAATCAAATTTAAAGTAAAAGTATTAGCACTTTATAGAACAATGGCAGTTTTAAAGGAAGAGTAGAATATAAATGAAGCCTCATTCTTTCACCCATTTAACAAACACTTAATGATACCATGTGTTAGGAAGTAGGCTTCCTTTCTTATGTCATTTCTATTTGATAGGAAATGATTAACATTTATTTTGTTTTTAAACATTTCCCAATGTGCCTTACTTCAAAATTTTCATTAGTTAAATCTTTCTTAGTTTTATTAGCAACCAAATAAGAAATTGATCACCCACATGGAGTGCATAGAATCTTTTCAAAAGAATCTAATTTTGTTACTTTGAAGTACACTCAGGTTGACTTCCTTACCTTATCATTCCAGAATCTTCTATGACTGTGCATTACTGCAATTACCTCCCTATATTCACTATCACTGAAGAAAAAGATTTTGATACATAAATTCACATACGTTTGTTTAAAACCTAAACCATGTTACTTGGTAGCCACATATTCTATGTGTACTTTAGCAGGTGACACAGGATCTCGTATTTAAAAATCACAATTCTATTTAATGAACACCTTCAGCTTATATGTAAGAGTGAACATATTTACCTTTAAACATCATGACAACTATCAGAACCACAGAAAGTATATGTTAAAAGACTACTTTAATTTATCAAATATTTTGATGCTTTCTTTGTATGCACTGTGGGAAATGGATGCATAAATATGGAATATTCTACAATAATTAAGGCAGTGTTCTTAGACTGAACAGGACAAACATGCATGCAAAAGAAGAAAATAAAATCATTTAATATACAGAATTTTTAAACAGACTGCCTGAAAGTAAGGCATGTGAGTTGTCAGATCTTGTCTATCAAGCAGGATCTAGAATATCAACCTCAATGGGAGCATGGGTTTCATGGCAGGCTATTTCTCCTGGACTGGAAATAAGGAACTACAGCAGAAAGACCCTCTTTCCTCTGATGATCCTTCTGTCAGTGCTAAGGGGTACAGCAATTAGTAACAGATGGAGGCTTTCTCAGCAGCCTGAGAATAAATAAAAATCTGAAAAGAAGGCATACCTTCTACATACTTACTAAAACCACATTTGCCTGTGGAAAAATGCACTCTTTTAAAGTAGCTGACTGACTGCTAATACATAATGAATAACCACTTCTTATTTGGGGAACATGCTACGAGGTGTGTTACAGTTACCACAGACAGTGAGAGGCATTGTGATTCCTTACCAAGTTTGGTGACAGGAGTGACTGAAAGTGAAAAAGGACACCTGCGTTCGCTATCTGGTCCAGCCACCTTCTGCTGGCTTCCCCAGTGTCCATCTCATTGTCTTTGCTGTTGTCGAACATCTGGTTTAAGGCTGCCATGAGCTGCTCAGAGAAGGCACAGACTGTGGCCACAAGACTCTGGCAGAAGACCATGTCTCTTCGGAGCTGTGTCTCGCTGTCTGTAATCCAGGAGAACATAAAGACAGTTTAGAAAAATGTCACAGGTGAATAAAACCAATTCATTAAGCATTTATATTTGCTGTTATTTCTTCCTTTCACTAAACTCACCCCACGTGAAAAATGTGAATTGAGCTCTACTACTGGGCACACACTTAAGCAGTATGCTTTTTAGAAAATATTAAATGCCAGAAATTTTTTAAACCATTGAAATAGCTTTTCTTAACTGATACTTTATTTTGCAGTGTTTGAATTGTTCTATAAAACCCAAAGGGAAAAGGGTTATTGACATTTTTTTTCTAATAGAACACAATTTGTATTTGTTTGATGATACTTCCTAAGGAAACTCAAAGTCCAATTTTTCAGTGTGTGCTGGCAAATGAAAACTGGAATGTAAGTAATACATAATTTTTTAAATGATCTACTTTTGTTAACATGAAATGCACGTGGAGAGAAGAGTATTGATGTCTGATTGTTTATACAATAAGCAGATCTGGATCTCTTGGATTTACCTCTTAAACTTCAGGAGTTGTAAACATGTCCAGTTTATAAATTCTTATATTTCTTTGAAATAAGCAATGTATTTACAGGTTTAACATACATAGATTTTCACCAGGATTCTTATTCTGCAATTGGTTGGATTTTTGATGGACCACACTGAAGGTATGTTTACCCTGTGCCTTACTGCTCTGGGGGCCACTGTTTTTTCCAAGTGGAAACAAGCTTGCCTCTGAGAACCTGATCACAGAGACTCACTTCTTTGGGTGTTTGGACACATACAAACTCCATGAACTATGTAAATATAAGCCATACATTCTGTGCATTGAAAAATCACTTGTACTAGAAGAATAATAAAAGTGAAAATACTCATATTCTTAAAAGTGTAGTGAGTATCTGAAGGGTTCAGAGTTTTTTGAAATGAAGAAGCATTGTCAACTACTGTAAAACATAGATATAAATGTTGCCATTGTTTGGAAATGAGTTCTTGCTCTATTGATAAAAGGCATGATTTTTAAGTTGTTTACCAAGAACAGTGATCATATGTTTTTAATAACCATCAAAGGCATGTGAATACATAATGTAATTGCTGTGTGTTACCTACATTCACTATTAGTAAAAGTTACTCTTAAAATTTTTATTAGAAAAAGGATTGAATATTTAAAATATTTAATTTTGTAATGAAAATATTCCTTTACTATGCAAACTTGCTGCTTTGTGAGGTCAAAATGGTTGAATATAGCAATTCCATATGGTTCAACTTATTAAGTTAGTCAACAACATATGTAAGACATTTCCCTTAAGTAATTATATACCATGTGTCTCATTCAAATAGATGGAAAGGAGGGTTTTACAGGTAACTATGATATAGCTAAACTGGAGAAACACTGTCCAAGCCTCAATTAAGAAAAAAGCAAAACATCTATTTTCTTTTGCACAATTTCTAACAAAGTGTAGACATTCAACAACTATTTACTAAATTAATAAATGAAAATGATGAACCAGTAGAGCAACTAAAAAACAAATTAAGTGGAATGGAAATGTATGAGTTCATTCTCTGACTTCTTGAAATGCCTGGAATAAGTTTAACCTAGAAGGACAATTCAGATAGCTTGGTAGCCAAAATGTGCAGCTGCAGTACTGAGTTCAAGACAGAAACCACATAAAATTGCCCTATATCTTTTCTTGTACATTCTTGCTTTGTTTTTCTGTTGTCCTATAGCAAAGCAGAAAATCTGGGAAATTAAAAAAATACTCCAGTAATTTTAGCAGGAATACTCCCACCTATAACTTGAGAATAATTTCATAATAAAAATTGAGTTGGAAAGAAATGCTTTATATGAAGAATGGAAAGCTGAGGTCGAGGGAAGGAAGGATCCAGTTCCACTGAGAACTTTAGAGAAGATCACAAGGGTTAATAACTTTGTCACTAGGTGAAATAATTATCTTCAAGTTGCTTTTGAGAAGAAATGCTCAAATTTCTTCCCTTTTTTAAACTTAGAAAGAATACTTAAGATGTTTATTCTACACTCCACTACTATACTGTACATTTAAAGCCAAATAAATTTTTCATTGAAGCTGATTATCAAATCAGATAATGATCACACAAAGTTGTATTTGTTCATTAATTCAAACTTCTCACACTGAATACAGCACAGGAATTAAACATGGCACCAATTACCAGGGGTATGAAGACATCCAAGTTGAGGCCTTGGCGATGTCTGTGTTCACAGAACAGTAACAGAAGTTGACATGCAAGATGTCCTTGGACCAAAAGGCCATTTAAATTTCAAACCAACATAGTTTTAAATAAAAAATATCTTATAAATGCTTACTATTTCATGAGGTGATTTTCAGTTTACTTCCCTATTTTCAAATAGGTAAATGGCTTGTTTGCATAAACTTCAATATCACATCATATTGAGATTTTCAAGTAACTTTTACACATTATCGTTTCCTGGTGAGTAACAAAGGTAGAAAACTCAGAGTGGCAGAAAGGGGTCTTTGCAATCTATCTATCCTCCCTCAAGTTATGTTGACAGCTTATAAATGCATTACTTCCGTCCAATCATCTCTACACCAGCAACAATCTTCACAGGCTTGTTGTGAGAATACAATAAATCAATGTCTCTGAAAGCAGCCAGGATCCTGGCTGTACAGACCTCTCCTCTTTGAGCCACACTATTGCCCAGATTGCTCAAATGCTAAATGCCTTTATAAATGCTCGTAGAGCTCACAGTTTTTGACCCTCTGGTTGTGGACACTTTCCCACTCTTTCCATCAGCAAACTTTAAGTCATCCTTAAAAGTCAACTCCTTGAGCTACTAAGACCCATTGAACTTAAGAAATATTATCTGCCCTGGTGAAATTTCTCCTCTCTTTCAGTAAGTATCCTGTACTTCTTGATCTGCCACCATAGGCCTGGAGGCATCCCTGTACAAGATGGCCAATTACTCAGCACTGTGAGTCTGTTTACACGTTTGGGTTCCCCAAGAGACCATCAGTACATCAAGACCAAGGGACGTGGCATATAATGTGAAATCATGCTCATAAACCTAGAGATAAATAATCTGATTTCATCTACCCATTACACCCATTTTAAACCTTATAACCCTAGGTATCAGATTCCAATATATACTATGAGGTATTTCTATTTTTCAGACCTACAATAAAGATAAACGAGATAAAGCACTTATTGAAATGAAATTGCACAGCATGATTATTGTGGTTCTTCTTTTCTCCAGCATCTAGCAGGGTGTCTGGCACTGAGTGGAGCTCAGTTCTATTGCTAAATGGGTAAGAAACCACATGAGGAACAAAGACACCAGATAAGCAAACTCCCAGCAAAACCTGATAGGTCTTTTCTTATAATTACGCAGCTATTCAAAATTCACAAGTGTCCATCCTTCCCAAAACTATTCTCATTCCTCATTTTTATCAATAAGAGCTACAGGAAGAACAACAACAGCTGCTTCTAGCTTCTAGCAAAAGAAGAAAGGCACGGAGAGCTGTTTTTTTGGTGACTGTTTATTGTTTTCCCAGAGTAAGAATTCTCTTGTAGTGGGAATACGCTCGAAACAAATGAATGTTTTACTTATCAAAGGCTTCCGTTTCATTCCAGTATTTAAGCACCTACTTAAAATCACCTTCTACAAACATGTTTTAAAATAGTAACACTTCATTTACTCTCCACTGTTTAAAAAGCTCAAATTCCATAGCTGGTCTAAAAAAGAATGAGATGGTTTCTAGACACACAAGTAACTCTAGTCATTATTCTGAAACTGCAGGGAAAATAAATTAAAGAAAAAAAGTAACAACAAAGAAATAAAAGAGAGATTAGAGAGAGAGACAGAGACAGAGAGAGAAAGAAAAAGAGAGAGAGAGAAGGATAGGAATAAAGGTGAGTTAAATACAGTATCTAGCAGACACAATCTAATCTCCCTTTACAAGTGGAGAGCATAATTCTGTAGCCAACAATATGCAGTAATTTGGCTGCATTTTGATGCTATCCTATGTATAAGGGGAAAGATGGGGTGAGTAAACAAAGTAAGAAAAAGCAGAATGATGGTGGGAATAGAAAAATTAAATTAAAATCAAAAGAAGGATCTACAAGAACAGCCATTTGAATGCTAATGAATAAAGCAATGTGTTCCAGGACCATTTCTGGAAGTAGCATAACTAAATTTGAATTTCATCTGCCACTTACTATTAATGCAATTATTCAATAAGGCATCTAATCTTCCAGATGCTCAAAAATATGTATTGAATGATACCATTTAGTAGTTATTATTAATTAGCCTGAACATTAATTTTTTCACCTTTAAACCTATGGAAAAATAATAACATTTTCATAGAGTGATTGTCAGGACCCAAGAAATCCATAAATATGAGGTCTGTCAACTGTGTGGTTATTAGTAAAACTAAAATTAAGATATTTTGTTATTATTACTCAGTCAAAAAAAAGCAAAAACCAGCCAACAAACAAACAAAAACAAGCTCTCTGGTTAACTTGACTCATTCATTCACTTACAATTTAAGTTTTCTAGGTATGAAAGATTGTAAAAGACTCCTTCTCCTAAGCACAGTCCACTTCTTCACCGCTTGAATCTAGCCCACCTACCTCTTGTTCATAAACCAAAGTTAGACACAGTTTCACAATAAATCCCATTTGCACAATTAACTTTACCAAGACCTGCTTCCTTCCTCCTTTTTAATTATATTCTGTGTATATATATATGTATATATATATAAATTAAAATTAAATAAATATATATAAATTAAATATATATTTTTTTGAGATTTGTTTTTTTTTTCCTTTTTTTAAGTTTAAATTTTATTTAGTTAACATATAGTACAATATTGGTTTCAGGACTAGAATTCTGTGATTCATCACTTACATACAATGGCAAGCGCTCATCACAAGTGCCCTCCTTAATACCCCTCACCCATCTAGCCCATCCCCCTCCCACCTCCCTCCATCAGCCTTCAGTTTGTTCTCTTTCAGTAAGCGTCTCCTGTGGTTTGTTTCTCTCTCCTCTTCCTCACTTCCGATATGTTCACCTGTTTTGTTTCTTGAATTCCACATATGAGTGAAATCATATGGTATTATTTGTTTTTGTCTTTCTCTGAGTGACTTGTTTCTCTCAGCAAAGTACTTTCTGAGCTCCATCCACATCATCGCAAATGGCAAGATTTCATTCTTTTGGATTACTAACATTCCATTGTGTATATATACTACATCTTCTTTATTCATTCATTCCTTGATGGACAATTGGGCGCTCTTCATAATTCAGCTACTGTTGATAATGCTGCTATACACACTGGGGTGCATGTATGCCTTAGAATCTGTATTTTTGCATCCTTTGGTTAAATATCTAATAGTAAAATTGCTGGATTATAGTTTAGCTCTATTTTTAGTTGAATATATATTTATATACATTTCCATGTTTGTACTATAATTGATGATGAGCATGTTTTGCTTTTACTAAAAATAAGTATTTGTAAAAAAATCTTTCCAAGGCTTTAGAAAGAGTAAGGATCATGTTTCCATCTAATTTGTTGAGGGCATTGATATCATGAGACTTCTAAGGTCATGAGCTACAATAATTTCAAATAGTAAAAATAATGAGAAGTATTACCTGAATATTCAAGAAGAGCCAGAAGTATTCTACACTTCACCTCTGCACAAGAAGAAAACAGAACAGTTAGCTGTTCAGTCTTTTTTTTTTCCCATTAACACCACATTTTAACTCTGTAGAAAAAAATTAGCACAGTATTACCCCATTAGATAATAAAAATCCCATTTACTTCACATGTTATTCTTCCTATCTGCCTATAAATTCTATCCACTGCTCAAGATGTCAACATTTCTTCCAGTTTCAAATTAAATTAGCCTGTGAAATACCCTTCAAATAATGCTACCTTTGTAAGTCATCCTTAAGTGCCGTCGTTTGCTTGGTGTTCTCTAAACTCCTATAGTGATTGTGGTCTTGATCAATAAGCTCTCAAACAGTATTTTTTTAGTTACTTAAACTTTTAAATACTACATATGTATTTATAAACTTTATATATAAACATACATAATTTATTATGCATTATATATTAGGATTAGAAATTAATTATATATATTATCCTTGTAAATTATATAGTGTATATCTATATAATCTCTCTATATACAGACCCTTTTTCCTATCTATACATCAAGATACTGTCCTCAATTGCAGAAAAATACTAACCATGTCCAAATACTCTTCTTCCCAACACGTCTCCAAATAAGAGTAATCTCAAATGTTTGATAAATGATGTGTATTAGCTTCATACTCCTTGGCTTACTTCTAATTGGTAAATAGTTTACTTGCAATAAGGAAATATAAAAACATTCAAAGCTTCTTTATGTGTCCAAGATTATGGGAAATAAAAAAGGGTTAGGTTGCATCCTATTCGAG
Organism: Mungos mungo; assembly: GCA_004023785.1. Lineage (NCBI taxonomy): Eukaryota > Metazoa > Chordata > Mammalia > Carnivora > Herpestidae > Mungos > Mungos mungo. The sequence goes on along the minus strand of PISW01009570.1, from coordinate 19,933 downwards.
ACAGATTCACAATAGAGTCAGAGTGACAAAATACCCTGATAAGAAATGTAGGAAATACTTGAGAGGATGTTACATTTTACAAAGAAAATAATAAGAACAAGAGAATTTCAGAGGCAGGAAAGTAAGAGAAAGAGTCAGAAGAACCATCTCTTATAGTCATCACCCTTTATCCATGTGGGATATGGACTAAGACCCCCCAATGGGTGCCTGAAACCATAATGGTACTGAACCCTAGGTATACTATGTTTTTTCCTGTACACACATACCTATTACAAAGTTTAATTTACAATTAGGCACAGTAAGAGATTAACAACAAGAGCTAATAATAAAATAGAACAATTACAATAGTCTATATTAAGTTATGTGAATATGGTCTCTCTTTCTCAAAATATCTTACTGTACTGTACTTAACCTACTTCTTGTGATAATGTGAGATGGTAAAGTGCGTACATGATGAGGTGAAGTAGGCACTGTGACATGGAGTAAACCTACTACTAACCTTCTGATGATAAGTCAGAAAGATAATCATCTGCTTCTGGACTGTGGTTGACTAAGGGTCAATGAAACAAGGAAAGTGACACTGTGGATTATGGAGTGACCCTGTACCAGCTTTGTGTATTCAGAAAACTGCTAAAATACAGTTGACCCTTGAATAACAAAGGTTTGAACTGCACAGGTCCACTCATATGTGGATTTCTTTCAATAAATACAGTACAGTAAGTGTATTTTCTCTTCTTCAAGATTTTCTTAACATTTCTTTCCTCAGGTTTACTTTATTTTAAGAATATAGTATTTGATACATATAACACACAAAATATGTATTAACTGAATGTTTATAATATCAGTAAGGCTTCTGGTCAGCAGTAAGCTATTAGTAGTTAGGTTTGTGGGGAGTCAAAAACTACATGCAGATTTTTGACTGTGTAGGAAATCAGTGCCCTTAACCCTCCTCTCATTCAATGGCCAGTCATACTTTGACTTCATTGTGCTCATGCATAAGTGATGATAATACCTATCTCATCTATTTCATGAGTCTGTGTCAGAACAATAAAAGGGGATATATATTAAAAGCCTTGGATAATTATTTAAAGTACTGTGTACCTGTGACATACTACTGTTATTATAATCTGGATCTAGCTAAAGTTGGTATAGAATTCAAAGTGAGTCCTGAAATGTTTTTAAGCATTTTTGAAAGTTACATTGTCAAGGGGGTAGGTACACAGCCTAAGAGTGGGAAAGAGTGCTATCAAGAGAATATAGCAAAGAATGAATACCAAATGTCCAACAATCTAGCATAGAAAAGACTTTATTATATAATTTAGAGACAGAGATTGGAATATAGTTAGATAGCCCCATTGAAAAATGGCTTTCAACATCACATTAATGAGTTTAGACTTATCTAACAAATATCACTGTAACATTCTGGGGCAGAATACCAAATTATTAACATGATATTTTAGGAAGATGAATATAGTATATAGTAATATATAAATCAGAAAAGATGTAGACAGGAATGTCCAGAAAATGATTCCAATTACTGAGGTAAGGAGAAAAATGGGAAAATTGGAGACCTATGATTTAAAAAAATAAGAAGCTCTTTAGGATATTTGGGACAAAGGCAAAGAAAACAATGGGAAAACAGTAAGTTGCTATAAAAATGATAAATTTTGAGAAGAGTACAATTTTTGTAAGTAGCAAGAGTTGAAAATGTGTTCACTAATAAGCATTTGAATTTAAGGTGATGATGGATCCAATTCCGCCACCAAATCCAGTGTGGATTTTCCCCCTCATACTGTCAAACAAGTACTCAACACTATCTGGGTATCCTACTTGTGACTCAGTTATGGCACTATCAACCTGGAGATAGTGTCAGGTCTCACAGGGTGAAAGCTCAGTCCCACAGACTGCCCCCTCACACACTCACACTTTAGGTGCCAACTGCAGGTCCAAGTTGTTACCTGTTTCTGACTAACTGGCTACAGATGGGAGATTCCAATGACTTGATCCTTAAGACTGATTAATTTGCTAGAGTGCCTCACAGAATCCAGAGAAACATCTAAGTCACCAGTGTATTTATTATAAAAGGATAGAACTCAGGAGCAGCCAGAAGGAAGAGATGTGTTGGGTAAGGAAGGCATGGGGAAATGGTGCAGAGTTTCCGTGTAAATGCACCACTCTTCTAGAACCCATCTGGCTGCTCTCTGAATCCCGTCCTTTTGGGATCTTACGGAGGCTTCATTACATAGGCTTGATTGATTAAATCACTGGTTATTGCTGACTGAACTAAATCCCCAGCCCCTCTCCCCTCGGTAGGGAGTGGGGAGGGGATATCAAAAGTTCCAACCCCCTAATCACAGGGCTGGATTCCTTGGCAATCAGCCCCATCAGTAAAGGTTTTCCAAAAGTCACCTCACTGACATAATAAAAGATACTTTTTATTGTTCTCATCACAAGAAATTCCAAGAGCTTTAGAAAATCTGCAAGGAAAGGGGACAAAGACCAGTATATATTTCTTATTATAAACCACAATGTCAGAGTGTGCTACTCAAGTAAAAATATCATAAGTTGGCTGATAATTTAGTGTAGAGATTAAGCAGGATACAGGTATCATCTTTGTGACGCTACACAATGAATCTATCTCCCTAGTTAGTCTGCTGTTTGTTCCGCTCGCTTCTACCCTTAGTTCAGCAGGCCATATATGAATGAATGACAGTGTGTTGTAGTTTAGGAATGGCACTGTAACAGTGTTTCCCATACAAAGATCATATAATTATATATTTTGATATCATATTTGATATACGCTTGATAGGATATTTTGAAATCAGAGATGAATGAATGATGAGGTTCAGAACACACTATCCCCAAATAGGGCAATGTGGCATACTGAAAATTTCAACATGAAGGAATTTGATAAAAGGCAGGTGTGCAGAGGACTCTCTGCTTCATCCCTGAAGCAGGTCATAAAACCCTCATGTGAGAAGCACCTTCCCAATCCCAGAGGAAAAGAACATCCTTATCTCAGAACACGGAGGGATACTGAGAGGAACAGGCCTTGCTAAGTTTCCCCGGTTTATTATCCTTTGCTCATATACTTCTGTCCCGTCATACTTTTCCCAGTGTTTTCTACTGTTCATCAAACTTAGTTTGATGTTTAGCCATTTTTTTCTGGTCTTCATTTCCTTACAAAGGCTCCCATGTAATGTAAAAGATACTAAATAAAGCCTTTTGCTTATTAATTTTTTTTCTGACTAACTTATAGGATCCCAGCCAGAGAACCTAAAAGGGTAGAAATAAAAAGATTACTCTTTTCCTCCCCTATAGGAACATCAGAATGGGGTTATCCCAGCTACTTATACAAGCCATGAAATTCTAGCAAGGTGACATTATGTTCAATTTCCAGCCACGACATAACCCTTCATTAAGCAATCCCCTATTATAAAGACAAGTGGGAAATAGAATGAAAATTACTTTAAGTTGAATAGGATAAATTCATGATGAACTGGTGAGGACTTAAGATGAACATGTAAATTTTTAATTAATTAATTAATTATTTGAGAGAGAGAGAGAGAGAGAGAGAGAGAGCAAGTGCACAAGAGAGCAAGCAAGGGAGAGGAGCTGAGGGAGAGAAAGAGAATTTTAAGCAGTCTCCATGTGCTCAGCATGGAGCCTGACAGTGGACTTGATCCCATGGCCCTGAAATCATGAGTTGGACACTCAACTGACTGAGCCACTTGAGTGCCCCAGAAATGTAAGATTTTTAAAAAAATAAGTATCATTAAAAATTAAGCATTTTATCTTGCATCAGAATAAGTTTATATGTTAAGGATAAAGCTCCTCAAAAAACAAGAAAAGGTTTAAAGATTTCTCTGTTCTTGATAGTGCATTTACTCTAAACAAAATTATAATATGGAAAAAAACCCTCAAAGATTATGAGAACAAGTGCATTTACAACTTCTAGGAATTTTATGATATTGGCATTTATTCCACAAAAAAATACTACCTTTCACTCAGTAAAATGTATGTTTAAATTCCTTTAAGCCTGGAAGCCTTTAAAAACATATTTACAATTTTTGCTATTCATTCTTTTGGAGGATTTTAAACTTATACTTTTCATTAAATATGATGTTGTGTGTCACAAGTAGTCATTCTTTTTAGCTATAAACTAAAAATATAGCCAAGAAATCCAGCTGTCAAAAACAAGAATTTCATCACACAGTAGAACTGCCATGATTTATTTGGAATTCCCATATCTGTAGACACTTTTCCTTCTACTGATCTCTGAACACTATCTAAGGTGTTATATTTGAGTACATTTCTAGGTGGAAAACGTAGTAATCCCAGAACATATACACATCTCTGACACTTGGTAAATGAAGTAACGGAGGCCTAAGAGAGTTATGTTACAGGCTCAGACTCTATCCAGTCTAAGAGCTCTCCTTGTCAGCAAAGTACAGAACTCTCTCTAGTTCACCCTAAAACAAATGGTAGTGACTGGGGTTATGCTGTAATTCTGCTGAATACTATTTTAAGAATATCCAACTGACACACAAACGACCAAGGAATAAAAATTCAAATGCAGGCATATACTTATTTATTGTACAGGTTTCTCAACCTTAGCTCTATTGATATTTTGGGCCAAATAATTTTTTGTTGTGAGGGACAGTGCTGCACACCGTACAACATTTAATAGCATCTTTGGCCTCTACACACTAGATGCCAGTAGCACACTCACCATTGTGACAACCAAAAAATTAACTCCAGACATTGCCAACCACTGGTCGAAATATTGGGAAGAAAATCACTGAGTTAGGCATTTTAAAAAAATAAACACATTTCTCATTTCATTTGTTTCACTATAATCGTTTTTGGAAACCCTCAGATATTCTTACATAATACTCTGGCCGTAACATGAATTCAGACTCACTAGAATTGTCTTGAAGAATTGCTTCTCCAACTGTAGGTTGTACCAATTAGAGGATGTTGAGTAAGCTATGCCATGGTAGTTAATAACAATAAACCTGGACAAACACTTCCAAAGAGGAAACTTGAAAACCAACGATGCAACCTATGTTATTATTCTGATTCTCATGGATTCACAATTAAGTTTTTAGACTTCCCATAAAAACTTACCTTCATGACTTTTGTGAATCCTTCAGAAATTTTTCTGATATTGTTTCATATTATAAAATATGAAACTCTCTCCATGTTCAATTTTTCTTCCTAACCATGAGCTCTTATTCTATTTACTGAGAATATTCTCCATAATTCATTCTATATTGTTTAGATCCTTGGAACATAAGGCTCTAGAATTCTATCCCTTTTTCTGTCCTCCTCCTTCACCCTTTCCAGTTCTTTTAATTTCCTCATAACATGAAATACTGCAAAAAGTAATCAGAGCATTACTAAATTTTTAGGTTTAAATGATTATTGCTAATGCTATACAATGTTCTTTGCTTTTCATCCTGACCTTCAACAAATTTTCTGATGTTCTGAGCAAGGTTCCGGACACTGCTGGGAAGATTCCAAGGGTCTTGCTTGATGTGAAGCCTTAACCTTTTTGGACAACTCAGCTTTGGTTCCATTTCCTGCTGAAATTCTAAATAAACACAGAAAATCTCTTGTAAGTCTTAACCATTTACCTAACAGTTAAGAAACATGTAAGCTTCAGAATTCTCTTCCATTCCTGCCATCCTGGATTATTAGCATGGTGGTAATTTCCCTAGTTACATTACAGGTGAAAATTGGTTAAATCTAAAAAAAAAAAAAGTCAAAGCTTATTATTATTTTCTTACAAATGTTTACACTTGTTTAGATTAAAACCAGTTTAGATTAAAAACTCTGTTTTCAATGTCTGAAACTAAAGTCAGAAAGTGGCAGCTCCAGATCTTAGTGTGTTGGCCAACACACATTCCAGAAACCCCTTCCCCCACCAATGGGCTATAACCAAGTAGGAATGTATCCTGGATTCAGCGAAAGCAATGCAACATCTATTCAATGAACTCATTTCTATTCATTCGAGTCCCTATAGGCACCGCACATTTTAACTTTCAAAGAAACTAAAAGATTCTATACTGATGTTTTAATATATATTCAAAAATTATCAACATATAATTAATATTAAGGAGATTATGAAGCATGAGCAGCCATTTTCTTCTTAAATTATGCTTCTGCTTCATGACTATATTATTTCCCATTTTTGTTTCCCAATTGCTTCTAATAATGATTTTTTTAAGTGGTTTATTGTTAAATTAGTTTCCATACAACACCCAGTGCTCTTCCCCACAAGTGCCCTCCTCCATCACCACCACCTCTTTTCCCGCCTCCCCCTTCAACCCTCAGTTTGTTTTCAGTATTCAATAGTCTCTCAAGTTTTGCGTCCCTCTCTCTCCCCAACTCTCTTTCCCTCTTCCCCTCCCCCTGGTCCTCCATTAGGTTTCTCCTGGTCTCCTGTTTGACCTACGAGTGCAAACATATGATATCTATCCTTCTCTGCCTGACTTATTTCACTTAGCATGACACCCTCGAGGTCCATCCACTTTCCTACAAATGGCCAGATTTCATTCTTTCTCATTGCCATGTAATACTCCATTGTGTATATATACCACATCTTCTTGATCCATCAGGTGATGGACATTTAGGCTCTTTCCATGTTTTGGCTATTGTTGACAGTGCTGCTATGAACATTGGGGTACATGTGCTCCTATGCATCAGCACCTCTGTATCCCTTGGGTAAATCCCTAGCAGTGCTATTGCTGGGTCATAAGGGAGTTCTATGGATACTTTTTTGAGGAACCTCCACACTGTTTTCCAGAGCGACTGCACCAGTTTACATTCCCACCAACAGTGTTGGAGGGTGCCTGTCTCTCCACACCCTCGCCAGCATCTATAGTCTCTTGATTTGTTCATTTTAGCCACTCTGACTGGTGTGAGGTGGTATCTCAGTGTGGTTTAGATTTGTGTTTCCCTGATGATCAGTGATGTTGAGCATCGTTTTGTGTGTTGTAGGCCATCTGGATGTCCTCTTTGGAGAAGTGTCTGTTTATGTCTTCTGCCCATTTCTTCACTGGGTTATTTGTTTTGTGGGTATGGAGTTTGGTGAGTTCCTTGTAGATTTTGGATACTAGCCCTTTATCTGATATGTCATTTGCAACTATCTTTTCCCATTCCATCAGTTGCCTATTAGTTTTCTTGATTGTTTCCTTTGCAGTGCAGAAGCTTTTTATCTTGATGAAGTCCCAAGAGTTCAGTTTTGCTTTCATTTCCCTTGCCTTTGGGGATGTGTTGAGTAGGAAATTGCTGTGGTTGAGGTCAAGGAGGTTGTTTCCTACTTTCTCCTCGAGGGTTTTGATGGTTTCCTGTCTCACATTCAGGTCCTTCAGCCATTTTGAGTTTATTTTTGTGTATGGTGTAAGAAAGTGGTCTAGTTTCATTCTTCTGCATGTTGCTGTCCAGTTCTTCCAGCACCACCTGCTAAAGAGGCAGTCTTTTTTCCACTGGATACTCTTTCGTGCTTTGTCAAAAATTAATTGGCCATACATTTGTGGGCCCAGGTCTGGATTCTCTATCCTATTCCATTGGTCTATGTGTCTGTTTTTGTGCCAATACCATACTGTCTTGATGATGACAGCTTTGTAGTAGAGGCTAAAGTCTGGGATTGTGATGCCTCCCATTTTGGTTTTCTTCTTCAATATTACTTTGGCTATTCGGGGTCTTTTGTGGTTCCATAAAATAATGATTTTTTAAACCTTACCTTGTAATCCTTGCCCTGGTGTGAGGTACTTGGTTTGCTCAAAGGCCCTTACAACAGCTTGCCCTTTTAGGAGATTGGTAATTGAATCCACCTATTATAATAGCAGAGATTTCTGAAAGTTACATACTTTTCATAAAATATAACATACATTTATAAAAATAAATCTTGTAAAATAGCTTTGTCTTAGAGCCACAATTATTTTTGAAATCTCATGATGTCTGCAAAAATCTACATTTAAATACAATGTTGGAATAAACTCACTGATAACACTTGCAATATTCCCTATTATCCCACCATACGTTATATGTTCACTTTACAAAAGATTTCCAGAGTTATTAAAAAAACTAAAAATTATAATCCTTCTCAAAGTAGTAAAAGCTTCTACATTATGAATTTTTGTTATGGATATATAAAATGTTTTAATTGAAAACACCGGGGATGACTTGGTGGTCCAGTTGGTTAAGCATCTGACTCCTGATTTTGGCTCAGGTCATGATCTCACAATTCATGAGATCGAGCCCCACATTGCGCCTAGTGCTGACAGCATGGAGCCTGTTTGGGATTCCCTCTCTCTCTCTCTCTCTCTCTCTGCCCCTTCCCTGCTTTCTTTCTCTCTCTCTCAAATAAACATTTAAAAAATTGTTTTTAAATGCAAAACATTAACATAAGCACTCGGACAACCTTGTGCTCCTTAAAATTAGGAATAAAATTAAGCAAGAAATGTCATGAAAAATCTGAAAAGAAATAAGTATTAAAAAGAATAATGTCTGTGTTTATAACTATAACCTGAACCATGAACTACTGATAGTCACAACAATCCTTTAGGCTGGTTGGCTGTAGAGTCTTTATTCCCATACTAAATTGTGGAAATTGAGGGGAAGGGGGCAGAGGGACAGACTGAGGCCTTTCCATTCTCACTCCAAGCTCGTTTTACTCTGTCTACAGAAGGGACTTCTGACAGTGTGGTTTGTGGAAAAAAAGAAAAATCATACCTGGCTGAAAAGATGCTCGAGACAACTATGTATCTTGTCCTGTTTATCATGGGAAATGCGAACACTGAGGGGAAGCTCATCACCTAGATATAAAAAATAAATCTTACGTTTAACATGCTAAAATATTTTAATATAAATAAAACAAGAAAATAACCTTTATTCACGAGCTCTTTTCCCATCATATTCTTCTGTTCAGATAGAGTCCCAAAAGATTTAATAGCAACTAGACTATCAGATGATTGCTCTCTGAAATGGAGGTGGAAGCAGAGTGCCTCACAGGAAAAAACCTCGTGTATCCCACGTCAATGATTCTGTCAAACTGTGCAGTTTTCTTCTTCTTTTTCTTTTATAGTTTATTGTGAACTTGGTTTCCATATAACACCCAGTGCTCATCCCAACAAGTGTCCTCCTCCATGCCCATCACCCCCACCTCTCCTCTCCCCCTCCTTCATCAGCCCTCAGTTTGTTTTCAGTACTCAAGAGTCTCTCATGGCTTGCCTCCCTCTCTCTCCCGAATAATTTTCCCCCTTTCCTTCTCCCCATGGTCCTCTGTTAGGTTTCTCCTGTTATACCTATGAGTGGAAACACATGGTATCTGTCCTTCTCTGCCTGACATATTTCGCTTGGACCCTTGAGGTCCATATACGTTGCTACAAATGGCTAGATTTCATTCTTTCTCACTGCCATGTAGTATTCCATTGTATATATAAACCACATCTTCTTGATCCATTCATCAGGTGATGGACATTTAGGTTCTTTCCATGATTTGGCTATTGTTGAAAGTGCCGCTATGAACATTGGGGTACATGTGTCCCTATGCATCAGCACTTCCGTATCCTTTGGGTAAATCCCTAGCAGTGCTATTGCTGGGTCATAGGGGAGTTCTATTGTTAATTTTTTGAGGAACCTCCACACTGTTTTCCAGAGTGGCTTCACCAGTTTACATTCCCACCAACAGTGTAGGAGGGTGCCAAATGGTGCCGTTTTCTAATGCTTAAGTAGTTGAAATTAGGTGTGCATTTCAAAATTAAGATGTGCCCTAATTGGATGCAAAGTCTTTGTTTTTAACACACCCCAAATAAGCTCTTTGTAGGATATTTCTATCTCTCAGCATTTTCCTCACCCTTCCACTCCGTGCCACCCACCTCCACGGCCAGTTCAGGAGCATCTGCTGTCTCAAAAGTCCTCAGTTCCCACCTCTTCACTTGATCAACACCTAAGGTTTTAGGACAACCCGTTTCCAGTCCCTAGCATTCTTTATAGTACCATGATACTTCCTAAAATATATATTCAGATCAGAATTCATTTGTTTCTCACATCTCTTTTTAATTCACTGTTTGCCAGAGGCTTGAGATGTTGACTTTATCCAACACGTGGGACTGAAATGCAGTATGTGTGGCAGCCAAGAATGACTGTTAGAAGGTGAAAAATCAAGCCGATCAAACAACTCAAGCCCTGGAACGTATCCCCCAGAGGATGAGCATCGGCCAGTGCGCGTGCCTCCTCGGCCGGACACACCTGAGTCCATCTCGTCGCTGTGGAAGTACGAGCTGCACTGGCTGCTGCAGATGCTGGTAAAGGAGGCGATGGAGTTCCTGTTGCTGTTGCAGTCGCTGGAAAGAAGGAGGTACATGTCACTTTCGGAGCGCATCTGCCAGCTCTTATTAGATAAACACATCATGCCACAGTTCTACTTACTGATAATGTCTAATGGAAAATTACGAGAAAGAGAAATTTTGTTCAACTCACATTAAAAAAATCTTTTTAATGTTTTGATTTTATTTTTGAAAGACAGCATGAGCAGGGGAGGGTCAGAGAGAGTGGGAGACACAGAATCTGAAGACAGGCTCCAAGCTTTGAGCTAGCTGTCAGCACAGAGCCCAACACAGGGCTGGAACCCATGAACTGTGAGATCGTGACCTGAGCCAAAGTCGGATGCTTAAATGACTGAGCCACCCAGGCGCCCCTCAACTCACATTTTATCTTACATTAAAAAAATGATTGTCGATTCAGTCATACTTCAAAATGTCTTATGCTGTATAAGTTACTCCCAAACGAACTTTTTAAAATGGTAAGTTAGAAAACTAGGAGTCCAACTACGCTTCAAATTCTTCATCATCTATTTGATGCTAGATGATGATGCAGTTAAGTTGCTAATAGCACAAGGTCCTGTTTCCTGATCTCTGCCTTTCAACTCTTTCTGGTAGCTTCAAATTTTAACTCATTAGTTGCACTCTGAGCTAACCCAAGAGAGGACCCGCACCTTGCCGCCACCTCAGAGCTCAGCACAAGCCGCCACCCCTGGAAAGTGCTTGGTAATAATGGTCAGTGTCCCAGGAAAGAATGATTAAAAGGTTGGTGTGTGAATATGGACACATTATAGATTTCAGAAAGAGTACAGGAGGCAAAATATATTTTTCCTCTCAGAATTGGTAAAAAGGACGGAATTAACTTTAAATTTACATTTAAAATTTCTATTTTAGCCTAGAGGGAGACTTTGAGGGTAATTTTAATTATCTGATAGCTAGAAATTGAGGTTAAGAATGTATTTTTAGATCTGTAATTTCCCACTGGAGAACAACCACAGGTGCCTATTAAACAGCCTACTGGTATCCTTTGAAGCTAAAAGTAAATGAAATGGCAAAAGTGCTTAATCTGTGTTATATATTATTAAATCTCTCAGAATAATTAACTCTTACATACTCATTATAATTGTTTTCACGTAGAAATTGGGACAGTATAGTGGCTGAGAGCGAAAAACTGTGAGCCAGCAGGCTACCCAGGTTCACAGGCAAATTATATAACTCATGTGGTCTCAGCTTCCTTACATTTATAATGGAGTTAATATGAGAATGTGCCACATAGGGTCGTGGTAGGAATTACGTGAAATCACCCTGTTTTCCCATGTGTCTGGTAAAAATGTTTTCAATGTTAGCTATTAGTTTGTGCTAAACATCTCTTAGAATAGCTTTAGTAATACTTACTTAATATCTCTCATTGTAAAACACTGCATAATAAATAACAGCAAATAAGAGTTTTTGTCTTCGATTAAAGTAAGTAAGGCAGGAATGCTGGTTAGGACAGCTGTCACTGAGATGTCAGGTGACATAAGGATTGCAGAACAAGCAATTCTAGTTAAGGAAGTTCACTGTAGATGCCATGCTGGAGAGTCTGCGAGGAGGATGAGGCAGACTTTGGAGGGAAGGTGTTATGGCTTGATTGTGTCTCTCCCTAAAATTCACAGCTGAAAGGCTGACAGTACCCAGGACTATGATCTTATTTGGAGGAGCATTTTCACAGACATAATAAAGTTAAAACGAGGTCATTAAGGTGGGCCCTAATCCAATATGACTGATGTCCTTATAAGAAGAGGAAATGTGGACACTCAGAAACACGTGGAGGGAAAAGGACAGGAAGACACAGGAGAAGACGGCCATCTACAACCAAGGGATGAGACCTGGACCTGATCCTTCCTCCACAGACCTCAGAAGAGAAGACCCCGCTGACACCTTGATCAGAGACTTTCGGCCACAGAACTGTCAGATAATAAATAAATAAACCTCTGCTGTTTAAGCCACCCAGTCCTCAGTACTTTGGTACAACAGTCCTCCAAAATTATATAGAAAGGGCAGAAGATAGGGAAAAAAGACATAAAGCTGGTCAGGGAGGTGAGCAGGTGAAATTAGTCCAATTAGCTTGGAACTTAGACAATAAGAAGCAAGGAGAGAAACCCAACAAGAAAATCTCCTATTCTTACCCAATAGTCCAATAATCAGAAACAGATATCCGAAAAGAAAAGTTAATATAGGCTCGATTTGCTTATTTGCTACACATATTACGTAGTCTGTCACAGAACAAGTCCCCCACATTAGGGCCACAGAGCCAGAGAAAACAATGCTTTTTCCAAATTACTAACGTTATTAAAAACAAATAAATTGAAGGATCATGTGGGATCACCATGCTTTGTCTGGGGTAGATAAGAGCCTGCAGTTATTTTGTGAGGGTAATAAACAAAAATGACAATCAGAAGTTTTTTTCAAGACCTTTGTGGAAAACACGGAATCCCATCTGTGTCAATGAGTTCAAGGAATTGATAAATTACCTATAAGAGTCTCTGTTGCTGACGGTGTCATGACCTGAATCTTCCTGCTCATCTCCAGCCATATTAAAACAGACTCTTTTGTTATTTCTTTCTCCCTTCTCGGTGTCACTGTCTGTCGGTCCTGTGCACTCTGATGTCTTACGTTCTAATTTAGGAGAATACGTTATGGAAGACAGAAGGCTGCAATGTGATATTAAAAAAAATAAGTGCATGTTTTCAAACTCGCTGCTACAGATAACCACCTTACTTGCTGAATATGATAGGCTTACCAATATTTTTAAGCTGTTTGTTTCATATAAAATAAATATTTGATTGCAAAAAAAAAACATCGTATGAGGCACCTGGGTGGCTCAGTCGGTTAAGCGTTGGACTTATGATTTCAGCTCAGGTCATGATCTCAGTTTGTGAGACTGTGCCCCATATCGGGCCCATGCTGACAGCATGGAGCCTGCTTGGGATTCTCTCTCCCTCCTTCCCTGTCCTTCCCCTGTGTGTGTGTGCAAGTGCTTGCACGCTCTCTCTCTCAAATAAATAAATAAACTTAAAAAAAAAAAGGACCAAATGAAGTTCACTTTTTCTTCTCAGAATAAGTAATGGAAACAGCACACACTTTAGATTAGAAAACTGTGTTCAAATCCCAGTTCTGCCACTCACTATTTTTGTTACCACAGCAAAACTATGACAGTTCTCTTTGACATCTATGATATGGGAAAAATAAGAACTGGCCCATGATTCTGTGACAATGAAATGAGAATATATTCCAGTACATAATGGGTGTCATCCCTCTCCCCTAGCCATTATCACCACTATCACTAAGTGGAAAACTGTAAAATGCTACTCAAATATTAAAATAAAGACTAAATGTGCTAAAATATCATCCCTGGCTTACCCTCAGATATTAAATTCCATCTACCCATCTACCCCTGCCTTTGTCTTCTCCCAAGCTTCCTCCATTTGACAGAGAGAATATCATGTGGTCAATCCTTTCTCACTATTTATACAAGTGATAATGGCATAAGACATTAAACAGAGTCACACACAATATAAGGACAGGAGGCAGCAGAGGCTTCCCCCATATCATCCACAATCCAGTCACGATGACACATCACGAATCTACCCAAATGAAGAGTTCTCCCACTTGGCTCAAGGCCAACAATACAGCCTTCAGATTCTGAACTGGTATCATAGTTGATGTGTACCATGAGCAGCATGGATCTGTCACTGGGGACTTGAGTGTCTGGCTGTAAAAGGTTTCTGTTAGTACTCACTCACAATTATACAAACATGGAATCAACCTTTGCTATCAAACAAAATGCTGTAAAACTTGCAAAATGAAATGAACCATATCTTAACAGAGGGGTCCTGCATGGCTTCTCCAGGCAACAACTATCTTCTCGCTAATGATGGCATTCTCTTCTAATCAGAGCACAAATGTATATATCTTCACGCTCATCTTTCCATAGCAAGGTCATGGTTGTTTCATTTCAAGACTAAGAGAATGTCTTATACCTTTTATGGATAACCCACAGTGCCATGCACTGAGCAACTATTTATTAAGGGAATTCACTAATTACTTAGACACATCTACTGTACCATGCGTTGTTATTGGTGCTGTGCATACAGCAGTTTACAAAACAAAATCTACTGGGTTCTACTGGGAAGAAACAGACCATAAACAAGTAAACTACGTAGTGTGTCACATGGTGACAAATGTTAAGAAGGGAAAAAAGCTGGAGCTGAAATTTTAAATAGTGTAGTCAGGGAAGGTCTCACTGGGATATGACATCTGAATAATATTTTGGCATCTTATAGTTTTTAGATACCAGTGAAAATCAGGGGGCTGGGTTACAATGCTCAAGGCCCCGCTGAAGCTATAAATTATCTTAAACAAAGTTTTCTTATTTGCAAAGATACTTTTATGTCTTGGGAGACAGATGCGTATTTATTCACTCCTTCTACCCAAAAACATTAGATTAACTCCAATTACCCAACCCGTATACTGCACAGACAGATGAACTCTGAATACTAAAGAGGAAGGAGATGCAGGAGCTCTCCTTCTGCAAGGAGTACTCTGTGCTTTATGTATCTTTTAAATTAGAAGTCATGGGGCTGAGCATACTCGGGATTTTTTAGTCATATGAACTATATCCACATATTTGTTTTTCATTTTAAACAGCTGCAGTGATGCTTGCACTGACCCTATGGGAACAACTGTTAGGCTAACAAACAAATGATAGAAAACCAGTGTTTCTGACACCATGTTTTTGCATAAAATTTCTAGATTCTTAAAATAATAATGCATAATGCTTTAATATTTGTGCATATGGAAATAGTTTTCCTTAGCTTTTGCTCATTAAGCTACCTACTACAGGTCCTCAATTAAAGTCTTGAGCAAGCCAATCTCCTTCTCATACCCTTGATGAATAAAGACTTCTGTATATAGTATCTTTCATCCACTTGTGTGTTTTTCTATTAAACTGAGACTTAAAATACCATCATCTTTATCATTTTCATCAGACCTACATTTGTGACCTCTTATGCCAGTCACCATCCTAAATACTTAATAGCATTCATTCATTCAATTCTAAAACTCCCTTATGAAGTAGGTATATTACTGGGGCGCCTGGGTGGCTCAGTTGGTTGAGCATCCGACTTTGGCTCAGGTCATGATCTCACAGTTCGTGGGTTTGAACCCTTAATCAGGTTCTATGCTGACAGCTCAGAGCCTGGAGCCGGCTTCGGATTCTGTCTCCCTGTCTCTCTGCCACTCCCCTGTTCATGCTCTGTCTCTCCCTCTCTCTCAAAAATAAATAAACATTTAAAAAATTGCAGTAGATATTACTACGATGATGATGACCCTCATTTTAGAGATGGAGTGAGTGAGGCACACTGTTATATACATATACTTTGCAAATTAGGAAGAACATCCCCTCCCTGTATATCATTTATACACACTGGAGGGAGGGAGGGGGTCATTAGTGCTGACCACCACATCCCACTCCTCCTGGGCACATGACTGGGTGTCCCCCCCAACCCTACAAGGGTAAGAATGACCATGTAACTTGTTTTCACCAGTATGGTGTAAGTGGAGGTGACATGAGACCCTTTTAGGTGCAAGCCTTAAAGCCAGTGTGCAGCCTACCTCACTCCCTTTTGATGGTGTGACAATCCGAGTCACCCCTACTGATGGAGGCTCTGTCACCCTGAACTCTGAGAGAAGTCAATGTGGAGCAGAAACCCTGTGACCCAGAGGGGCATGGGGAGTGAACAAGAGAGAAACCGTCTTGCTTTAAGTCTGTGAGGCTTTAGAGATTCAATAACACAAAACAACAACAAAAACAAAAAAACCCCAGTTGTGTAGAAAGGTGGGTATCTGGAAGAATGACATATGTGACTGGGACATAGGGGCATCTGCTTCATCCTGGGGAAGTAGGCACAGCCTCTCTACAGAGCAGCCCTTAGCCTGACACCGGAGTGCCTAGAGGGCTAGCTGCAGGCCTCAGGAGCAGCGCGAACCAGGCAGAGGTTTGTCATGTTCCAGGGTCAGAGAAAGACTAGAGCAGATGGAGTTCAGAGAAATGGGTTTGAAGAGGCTGATAGGGGCAGACTGTGGAGGGCTACACAGGCCACTGTGATGTAGTTGATACTATTTTAATGACATTGCAATGCCATAAAATGGTTTTAAGCAAGGAACTGGCATAATTTACCCTTACAGATCCTTCTGGCGTCTGCTGAACGTAGAATGCATGAGGGGGGACATAGCTGGAAACTCCTACAGTGGATACTAGTGAGGGGACAATGGTGACCCAGTCTAAGGTGATGGAGCAGATACATTCTAAGGTATGACTGACTGAGCTTGACAAGGTACTACAGGTGAAGGGGGAGGAAAGAGAAGAATTAAAGGTAAGACCCAGATTCTGGCTTGCGGAACTGTAGACGTGGAGAATACCTGACTGAGAAGAGGCGAGACTGAGTCATAGTAGGTTTAGTAAAAAGAAATCTAGAATTCAGTTTTGGAAACATCTTGAAGTTAGAGATTTAATGTGATATGTCCCCATGCTTCATAACCCACATCACAGAGGGATGGTGGGAATAAAATCAAACAGTGTGTATACTAATACAACTGTGCTAGAACATAAGCCCCTACAATACACGCTAGAGCTCATGAAGCTGTGCCCTCTTTTCATACATTTAACAGCACAATGCTAGGGAAAACCTCGAAGATAATTCCATTGTCAGCCCTACCATGCCTACCTGTTTGTTAGCCCAGCTCACTAAGGGTCCCACAATGGTGTTTGTTGATCATTCAGTCTGGGGCATCCACACCTGCAAAATGCAGTCTGTTCTCAGCTTTCCCATCTTCACTAGCCTCCGGGACTCCTTATTCATTCCCTCCCTGACAGAATACACAAACCCTGTATTTTAAAGTCCCATCGATGGTTTTGGATTATTCACAGATTATCCGTTACTTAGGTCTCGTACCTAAGTGTCATCAATTAGAAAATAGCCTATGCAAGGGCAGAAGTATTTAGCTCCAATGAGACACAGAATTTTGAGTAAGTTCATAACGTCACCTTATTTCATGTTTATAGACAATAAATGTGTCTCCGGTCCCATCTTTGGGTCTGACTGAAGGAGAAGCATTGAGTGGGATATCTATGCGTTGGAGGAAATTTTATTTCTAGGAGAAGGTTGCCAAGTGGCAGGGTAAGTAGACAAGCTCAGTACCAGACCCTTTCACAGGAATGAATGATTTCCAGAAAGGCCAGCAATGAGATGCTGTGAGGCAGTTCCTCTTAAAACCTGGCAGAGTATCCGAGATCTGCTTCTCCACTCTGCAGAGGCATCTCTGTCTGACCCAGAATAATTACTACATGGTGAGAAAATTGTTTGGTAACTAGCTTTTCAAATAATTTGTCAAGCTCAACCGCACTGCAGTGTCTCTGAATGGGGCAACAGGGATTCCAGGCAGTTGGACAACTGCACTGTTTTAAAGTGATTATGTTGCACATTGAATTATGTGGAACATATTTATATTCAGAATTAAATCATATGGTGCACATAGAGAAGACCAAGGAAGTTTCTCAAATCACTTACTCGTTTCATGTCATTTTCCTAATAAACATGCACAGTAAGGTAAAGGCTTTAGAATAACAGAGTAGGAAAAATATTAAGTAAAAACAGCTAATTATTTTAAGTAGCTTTGGTTAATAAAAATAGCCTAACTTCTTTCTTCAACTAGTGCTTTAGATATAAAGCCTTTTAAGCCAAGTAAAGGGAGCCCTTTGGCTCTAACCACTTTTTAAAAATGTATTTAACATTAGCTAAACTTAAAAAAAAAGTCAGAAAATTCACAAAGACAGATGAAGTCTGGACAACTACCAGGAAGTGCTGAGTAGTCAATGCATTAGATGCCCGGTCTCCAAGGTGTTGTCCGCATAGGCACGTCAGTACTCCTGCCATTGGTGAAGGACTCATGTGAAAAGCAGGAATAATCACTCTTGGCCTAACTGGCAGTGTGGGATTGGTCTAGATGTTCTTCTAAGATCCCTCTGAGAGCTAGGATACATGATTTGGTGCCACTATTGCCTTATTAACAAAGACTCTTACTCTGTGCGTTTCCTAAATACTTTAGGGGGAAAAACCAGTTTCTAAAATATAACATATCATATAATAAAATTCCATTTGTTAGATAAAACAAAATATAATGCCCAAAGATATTAACTTATGTGTCACGTAAGTGATTCTCACACAATCCAAAGAATCATACCCTTGCCTAAAAATAGCCACCCGTTCTCCTTGCAACCCCAAACTATTTAATTCATCTGTAAATGGGACAGTCACAATACAATACACTGATGTTATAAGCAATTTTTTAAAACTAGTGTATTAGACACAAGGAAGCAGAATTTCCAGTCTAAATTAACTGGAATTAATTAACTCATAAAAATGTCAGAACAAAGTAGCATAGTAAATAGTAACTATCTAAGTATAACCTTAGAAATATGATGAATCTCAGACTTTAAGATACAAAACAGATGAACATAAGGGAAGGGAAACAAAAATAATATAAAAACAGAGAGGGGGACAGAAACATAAGAGCCTCTTAAATATGGAGACAAACAGGGGGGGTTGTGGGGGGGAGATGAGCTAAATGGGTAAGGGGCATTAAGGAACCTACTCCTGAAATCACTGTTGCACTATATGCTAACTTGGATGTAAAAAATAATAATAAAAAAGAAATATGATGCATTTCATATGGTGATTGTGATCTCTAAATTTCAAATATATATAAAATAAGAGATCATGTCAATTAAGATTATATTAGTATAATGTCCTATTACAAAAAAAGGCTTAGAATAAGTTCTAAATATTTTATGTCACAACTGAATTATCCAAGGATGTGTGGGATAATGTGTGGAGGGATTAAACAATACACACCCAGGAGCAATCTAAATCTGTAACTTTATAAAATGAGCACAATAAGAAGAGGATAGTGGTGTCTACACCATTTCCAGATTCTACCAACTTCAGATACACTGAGCAATTTCAACTCCTTCAAGGATGAGCAAGTACGATGTTAGACACTGTGCTGATGATTTTTTGTATTAATTTTTATAATTTTAATCACAAACTTGTAATGTGTTATTATTCTTCGTCCTGTTTAACACATGACAAAGCAAGCTATCACAAAACTCATATTGTTTTGACTATACAAAGTTGTCCTGACTAGCTGTGAAGCAGTATCAAACAGCATGATGTGGCAAATCATCCCACAGAGCGGAGGCAATTGTCCAACCACCAAATTTTAAAATAAAATTTGGAGTTGACCTCTTTGGAAAAGTTTCTATTTTTTTTAAATTTTTAATGTTTATTTATATTTTGAGAGAGAGAGAGACAGAGTGTGAGCAGGGGAGGGGCAAGGAGAGAGGGAGACACAGAATCCGAAGCAGACTCTTGGCTCTCAGCTGTCTGCACAGAGTCTGATACAGGCTCGAACTCACGAACCACAAGAGCATGACCTGAGCTGAAGTCAGACACTTAACTGATTGAGCCACCCAAGACCCCTGGAAAAGTTTTAATTAACTT
>PISW01009569.1:0-60447 GCA_004023785.1 Mungos mungo | reverse complement strand
GGGGGGGGTTGGTGGATGGAGCTAAGAGGAGACATCAAGGCTTGGGGGCTCTGGCTACCCTGACCTGACAGGACCCTTGCTGCCAGCAGCTCCTGTCACCTGGGCGTGAAGCATTTGCTCAGACGTCAAAGGTGAGGGATTCCCTTCAATGAACTCAGCAGGATTCTTCCTAAAACTGGGCTCTGTTGGCCCAGCAAGGATGGGGCCAAAGGGCAAGGTCTAGTTGAACAGGGGGCAGAAAGAGCCTGACCAGACAGACGAGGAGAAAGCCTTTGGCATTCCTCATTGTCCAGATCCCTGAATGTTTATTTTACTGCATTGATCCCAATCTGCACACACAGTGTTCACAATGGAATAGTCTTATTCCTTGTTTTGTCTTCTTCCCGAGCGAAGCAAAGCTCCTGGGGCAGAGGTGTCTGGCCCTTTTCAGCCGCGTGCTCGGTGTCTGGAGCGGTGTGTGCGCTCAGTGAGAGCATAAGCAGGGGGAGGTTGTCCGGAATAACGGGAACAATGGGACTGGGAGCCCTTTGTCGTGCGGCACGCGCAAATGGACGGGAGACGGGCTCTCGTGGGCTCTGTGATACCTACACCCACCCTCTCGGCTCCACAGCTCACCGGCAGGGTTGCTGAAGCAATGTCATGTCCACATGCCATCTAGGGAACGCCCTGGTGGAGCAGGAGTCCTGGCCGTGATGTAAGCTGCGGGCTTCTCCACCTCTCACGGACATTCCCTGTAGCTCCATCTGTCACAGTCAGCCTTGGCACTTCCCAGACACGCGAGGAGACTCACCAGGGGAACTCTGGACCCCACTGAAGGGGGGGCGGGCACATACAGCAGTGTGGAGGGCGGGCTGTGTTTCATCCACAGCGCTGGCCACGGTCACGTTGTTGGAGCTTGATCACCCAGGCTTCTAGGAAGTCAGTTTCCGGCACTGTTGGCGATTGGACTCCGACAAGCCCCTGGTGTCTCCCACAGCCGCTCTTGGCGTCCAGAATTCTGCAGATGCTTCTGCACAGACTCACACAGCAGTAGCTGCGGTGCAGAGGACTTTGGGGGCTTTGTTGAGAACGAGGCCACGAATCTCAGCAGTAAGCTCTCGCTGTCTCTAGCGTCAAGGGCCTGATGCCTGCATTTTTAAGTAACTTGAGGTGGGAACATGTCTTGGAGCACCTTTATTCGATAGGAAATGGGCTACAAGGTCAAATACAGTCTACATCGGACCGTGGGCATAATCAGAGTTGGTGACTGCTCACATGATTTATGAGAAATCTGGCCAGAAATACACCCTGTATTAAGCAGGTTTCTCACGCACCCACTGGATTGCCAAAATTACCATGTTGGTACCTGAGTCAAGGCACATGTGTTCTCTGGGGCCCCTGTCCTCGGCCCTCGTTTGTTTTCAAGATGCAGAGTCGCAAGCTGGGCTAAATGTGGGAAGGCGGGTGCGGCCCTCAAGTCTGCATTTCATGCCTGGTTAGCAGCATTGCTGGCAGACGGAACTGCCTTCGGCCTCCAGAGTTTTTGTGGGTTAGATTTGGAAGGCTTAAAGGAAAAGGGGAGGATGGGTAACCAACATTCTACTGTTTCTGTGACTTTGACTAGTTTAGATTCCTCGTGTAAGTGCAACCATGCAGTACCTAGCCTTCGCTGCCTGACTTGTTTCATTCAGCACAATGTCCTCCGAGTTCATCCAGATTGTCTCAACTGGTTGCATTTCATTCTTTTTTTAGGCATAATATTATTATATATAAATATATGTAAATGATATTCTGTTGTGTATATAAGCCACACCTTGTTTATTCACCCACCCGTGGACACTGAGGTTGTTTCCGTATCTCGGTTATTGTGAGTAATGTTGCAGTCAACATGGGCAGGCAGATAGCTATCTCTTACACGTCTGGATCTCATGGGTATCACTCTGGATAAATACCCAGAAGTGAGGTTGTTGGATCAAATGGTGGTTTTATTTTTAATTTTTGGAGTGACTTTCATACTGTTTTCCCCAGCAGATGCACCGCCTTGCATTCCCCCAAACTGCAAGAGGGCTCCACTTTTCCCCACGTGCTTGGCAACCCCTTTATCTCCTGTCTCCTTGGCAGTGGTCATCCCCACAGGTGTGAGGTGGCATCTCACTGTGGTTTTGATCTGCATTTCTCTGATGACTAGTGATGTTGGGCACCTTTCCATGTACCTGCTGGCCATTTGTATGTCTTCTTTGGAGTAATGTTTATTCAGTTCTGTGCCTGTTTTTAAATCAGATGGTATTTTTGCTATTAAGTTATATGAGTTCTTCATATATTTTGGAAAAACCCTCCTCTCAGGTATGTGATTTGAAAACATTTTCTCCTATTGGGTAGGCTGTCTTTTTGTTTCGATGACAGTTTCCTTCAGGAAAAGAGAGAGAGGGAGACACAGAATCTGGAGCAGGCTCCAGGCTGTGAGCTGTCAGCACAGAGCCCAACATGGGGCCTGAACCCACGAACCACGAGATCATGACCTGAGCCGAAGTTGGATGCTCAACCGACTGAGCCACCCAGTGCCCCATCTTCTTTATTTTACTTTGATTGTTTGCGCTTTTGGTGTCAAATCCAAAAAATCATCGCCACGATTGATGCCAAGGAGCTTACTCATGACGTTCACCGTGTCTTCTTCTGGGAGTGTTTTATCTCGTTTTGTTTTGTTTTAGTCTCCTTAGAAGACCCTGGAAGGCTGTTCAAAGCCCTCACGAGTGGTCTCGTATGGGTTTCTTTCTAGGATCATTAACCACCTACATTTCAGGTGCAGAAGCGGTCACAGCTTTGTGTTCCTGCTGGCCACTCACTCCTGGACACGACCTTCAACTCTACTGAATCACAAATAGTCAGTCACACGCTTTCATGTGATCATTCTATATTCAACACATCATCTATATGCAGCTGGGACCCTGAAGGATATTTATGTATATAAGTATCAATACTTAGGCTTCTGATTTTCCTCTGGCCATTGCTTTAGCTAGATCTCATAGATTCTCTTAGGTAGTGTTTAAATTGTGTTTTTCTAGAAATTCTGCAAATTTGGTTTCTCCTAAAAGTATGATACAAAACATTGAGATTGTTAAGATTGCTTGCTCAGGTATTCTGTATATCTGATTTTTAGTCTGCTTGACCTGTTTAGGTCCTAAGTGTCATATTCTTTCCACTTACTTTGCCATTGTCTCTTGTTATTTCTGGCTTTGGATGTTGTTGCTGTGTTTTTTGGTTCATAGCCATCAATTACATTATTAGCTGTCAATTAGACCATTTCGTTTCCCACTTAGTGCTCATAGGCCTGAATTCTATGTTGTTGGATATCAAGATACAGAGCACTATTACTTGTGTTTAAAAATTTGGAATATTTACATTAAAAAAATCCAAGATAATCTTTTGACAAATTTCTCCCAACAGTGCAGACAATTATACCATCTTCAGTAAGGAACGTTTTGTTCCTTTCTATTTGGTGTTTAATAACTTTTATTTCTTTTCCTCTTTTTACTGCCTTTGCTATCATCTCTGAGGTAATGTTGAATAGAAGTGGTGACCAGAAATATTATTTGATTTAAAAGGGACATTCCCTTCAACCAAAGCATACACACATTTTGAAGAGTTTCCTCTGCTGTCTCTAGATTCCTAAGGTATTTTTATTTATTTATTTTAATGTTTTATTTATTTTTGAGACACAGAGACAGAGCATGAGCAGGGGAGGGGCAGAGAGAGAGGGAGACACAGAGTTGGAAGCAGGCTCCAGGCTCATAGCTGTCAGCACAGAGCCTGACGCGGGGCTCGAACCCACGAATGTGAGTGCATGACCTGAGCTGAAGTCAGAGGCTTAGCCTACTGAATCACCCAGGCGCCCCAAGCTATTTTTATTTAAAAAATTGTTAATTGGGGGGCACCTAGGTGACTCAGTCTGCTAAGCAACCAATTCTTGATTTCGGCTCAGGTCATGATCCCACAGTTTGTGAGTTCAAGTCTCACATAGGGACATAGGGCTCTGCACTGACAGCACAGAGTCGGCTTGGATTCTCTGTCTCCCTCTCTCTTTGCCCCTCCCCTGCTCCAGCTTGCTCTCTCTCTCTCTCTCTCTCTCTCTCTCTCTCCCTCCTCCAATAGCTCTCTCTCGCTTTCTCAAGATAATTAAATAAGCATTAAAAATAGTTAACAGGCATTTAATTCTATAATGTATTTTTCTTCATCTATTGATCATCATATACATTTCCTTTTTATCTATTAAGTGGTGAATTATATCAAGAAAGACTTTTTAATACTTTCCATCATAAAATTTAATTGGCCATGATGTATCTAAGATCATATGTTGCTGGATTCAGTCTGCTATTTTTTAATTTAGAAAATATCTATATTCATAAATGATTTTGTTCTCTAATTTCTTGTATGCTTACTTAGCAATTTGTTAGCATCTCAAGGGAATGTCAAACAGGCAATTGGTGTATGATTTTGTTAAAATTTTGACTGATAGTGGAGGCAGTGGGAAACAAAGCCCTTGCTAAGGTACTGACTCTGAGACATCTTCCCGTCCATAGGAAGGCAGAGATGTTCACCATCGAATTACCCCTAACCCTTTGTGTCCTTACAGCATATACTTGGATCATTTAGATTAACTATTCTGCCAATTGAATTCTGCCTTTTTAAGTTGAGATTTTAATCTATTTACATTTAATATAATTTACTGATCAGGTAGGATTTGAACCAGCTACCTTCATATTTGTTTTCTGTGTGTCTTATGTCTCTTGGTGTCTTCAATTCCTCCATTGTTGCTTTGTTTGCTTCGTTCTGTGTAAAATATATATAGCTTTTTCCTTTCTTTCTTTTTTAATGTTTATTTATTTTTTGAGAGGGAGAGAGACAGAGAGTATGAGTGGGGGAAAGGCAGAGAGAGAAGGAGACACAGAATTGGAGGCAGACTCCCAGCTGTCAGCACAGAGCCTGATGTGGGGCTTGAACCCATGAACCGTGAGATCATGACCTGACCCAAAGTCAGACGTTTAACCGGCTGAGCCCCCCAGGTGCCCCTATAGCTTTTTCTCATATAGAATTCTAATTCTCTTATTTCCCTTGCTATATACTTTTTTAAGTTATTTTCTTAGTGATTGCCCTGGGGGATTACCATTAGGCTCTTGGTTTGTAAGATATAGCGCAGATGGATACAAATTTAGCTTTAATGGGACACAAAAACTTTGCTTCTGTGTAACTCTAATCCCTTTGTGTTGTTATTGTCACAAATTACACCTTTATATCTTTTGTGCCAGTCAATTTGATTTATAATTACTGCATTATGCAGTTGCATTTTAAAACATCCAAAAAAGGATTTGCAAACAAAAGATATCTTTATATTCTTGTTTATATGTACCCATATAGTTATCTTTACTGGCACTTTTTATTTCTTGATGCAGATTTGAGTTACTGTAAGTGTCCTTTGTTTCAGTCTGAAAGATTCTCTTTAATATTTTCTGTTGAGCCATTCTGATAGTAACAACTCTTTTAGTTTCTGGTTTTTTGATTATGTTTTAATTCCTCTTCTATTTGAAAAAGAGCTTTATTGAGATGTAATTCACATGCTACATAATTCGCTTCTTCACCATGTACACGTCAGTGGTTTTGAGGATATTCACAAATATGTGCAGGTACACTGCGGTCCATTTTAGAATGTCTTCCTCATCTCAGGAAGCTCCATCTTCGTTAGCTTCACAGTCTGTGAAGTTTTGGAAAAACTGATTTGGTCCAGCTCTGACCTGAATTCCATTTGATGAGTGGGGTTAAATTAGAAGAGGTGTGTAAATCTTTTTTTTTTAATGTTTTTTTTTTTTTTTTTTTTTTGAGAGAGAGAGGGGGGATGAGAGAGGATGAGAGGGAGAGAAGCAGAGAGAGAAAGGGGCAGAGGATCTAAAGCAGACTCCAGGCTCCAAGCTGTCAGCACAGAGCCTGACCTGTGACATGACCTGAGCCGAAGTTGGACGCTTAACCAACTGAGCCACCCAGGTGCCCCCAAGGTGTGTAAAATCTTATTAATCTTCTCTGTGTTCCTTGAATCTTTACTAATAGAAGAACATCACAATTAGTCGTGTGAGCAGAATAATAACCTTAGCAGGTGGCTTCCTCTGTCTATTGCTCTTGTGGGATGAAACTTTGGACTTCATCGAGGCTGACGCACGCAGGAAGAAGGGTGTCTGGTCCCAAGGTTACTGATTTGACTCAGGGCCGCTCTAACGGTGTTTCTCAATGGGATGCCGTTGGTATTTTGGGCAGAACGGCTCTCATTGGATCGGTCTAGTCTGCATATTTCAAAATGTCTAACATCCCTGGTTCCCTCTAATATCAAGTTTGCTCCACAGTTTTGTTCCACACAGTAACCTCCTCTAATTTTTCCACATGTTCCCGTGGTGTAGGCACCATCCTCCATCCCCTGCCTTTTGTCAACCACTAAAAATGCCCATGGGCTTGGCAACTGATGGATATGTCTTCTCAGGAGAGGAGCCCAGCAGCTCTCTGAGAGATGCGTATGACTCCCTCCTCCCTGTACAATGTTTTACTTTTCAATTTTTCCTCGGTCACTGGATTTGCGTTAGGATTGCAAGCGATATGGAAATGCATTGACTTTGTCCATCATTCAGACTTAGCAATTGTTGAATCCCAGGCTTTAAATCTCAAGATGCCTGTCCTTTTATTATGTATTTGTGATTTTCCCCCAACCAAACATCTGCCTCACACTTGCTTTTAATTGCAATGCTCCTGAGAGATTCAGAGATCCCTGAGGGTAGACATTTTTCATTTGGGGATGGCAACATCAACTCAAGACCTTTTGGAATATTAGTGCTTTCAAAATAATGAAGTCTTGGATTTTCTCCCTTTCATTAAAATCAGCCACTGAAACAGAATTTAGTGCCTCCAAACTTTGCCCTTCCGCCAGTGAGGTTACGGCAGCTCAATAATACTGACGGGTGATTTATTTATGGAAGGCATGTAAAGAGCTTTATCTGCTCTTACTTCGTCTTCCATTAATCTGGTAATTTGCTGTCAGCGTCCCAACTCCCTTGGATGCTGGCTTCTAAGATGAAGTACTTTATAGACGTTCACACATGTACAGTAATGTGCGTAGGCTCTTTCTCTGGAAGAGGGTTGATTCTTGGAGGGTTAGAGAATTCTTTTCTTATCGCTGCTCGGAGAAGAGCCTGCATCGCTGGGCCCAGTGCAGTAGTCTACGAGGAATGCTGTACACCTTCCCCCACTGAAAATATTTAATTATTCCCTTATGGGGGCCAACGCGGTCAACAGACACTTCAAGTCAACATATTTTACAACTAAATACATGTGAAACCAACCATTTCAGTCCTAGTTTCTGAGCCTTTGTTCACACCGTTCTTTTGGCCCAGAATGCCTTGCTTCTTGCTTCCTACATTTCTTACGTGCAGGTCTGACGTAAATTCTGCCTGTTTCGTTAAACTCCGTCTGGTATGACATCCTTTAATGAGCTTTTTTACTGAGTGTATTTCCTGCCTTCACATCTTTGCCACCCACTTGAGCAGCACGTCTTACGAGACAGCAAACCTCTAGCAACTGGAGAGCGGGTTGGCTCCCATGGTCCCTGCCGAATGTGGCGAAGGAGACACTGAGCAAACACTCATTTGTGGATTGTATAAATTCCGGAAAGCATTTTATCTTCCCACGCCAAGATTCAGCCTTGCTGGCTTCTGTGGTTAGCCCACCTCCCCGTGTGCATTTACGATGCTGTCCGAGGAAGCATCCGGGGCAAGAGCTGGCCGGGTGAGGAGGCAAAGCACTCCTGCAATCTGGCAGCAGAGGAACGTTTCTGCCAGCGTGCTGTCATAGGCGTGTGTGCACGCCTCCCCTTTATCTGTGGTCTTCATTTTAATTGGTTTTTAATTGCCTGTTTAGCACACCTAGCAATTAAGGTGAAATGGCTCTTTGACAAATGTGAGGGCTTTTTAATTAGTGCTAATTGCTTTTGTTAATTAAAAGTAATGCTTTATATTGTGTTCTTGGTATTCTCTTATATAAAACTGGATTAATGGCTTCCAATCAATCCTGCTACAAAAGGACTTTGCTTTGCAATCATTGGGACTTTAGGGCACGCTGTCCCTGCAGAATGACAAAAGGGCCTCAAGGCTGGGACTTGAGGATAAGTGAGGAGGGGAGGCAGTGAGTGGCTGCACCAGGCTCAGCCTTTGGCCACCCACGTGGAGGCCCCTTGGAGAGGGTGGTCCGGACTGTACACTGCCCAGGGTTCCCCCAGGGAGGACCACTGTCACGTTGGGATAGTTTGAGGTTAATCTAATAAGGGGACTATAAGAGTTGGGCCTGGTGAAGAGAGTCACAACAGAAAGAACTCTACTGCCCTTAGGGACACAGGAAGGGCACATTCACTAGAACCCGGAGTCTGGAATAAGAGACACTTGGACAGAGCCTGACTTTAGAAAATCAAGGGGGCGCCTGAGTGGATCAGTTGGTTAGGCGTCCGACTTCGACTTAGGTCACGATCTCACAGCTTGTGAGTTTGAGCCCCACGTCGGGTTCTGTGCTGACAGCTCAGAGCCTGGAGCTGCTTCAGATCCTGTGTCTCCCTGTCTCTCTGCCCTTCCCCTGTTTGTGCTCTGTCTCTCTCTCAAAATTAAATAAACATAAAAAAAGAAAGAAAATCAGGAACCATTGGGTGGGAGGAGGATATATTCAAATCGAAGCAAACTTGTGGGGGTGGATGTGGGGGACTAATAGCCTGTCCTCACTTGCCTTTTGCTCTCTGAACACTCACTAAAGCACGCCGTTCGGCTGAACCCAACAGCGTCAGAGCATGAGGGAGCCCAGTGATGAAATTCCGGTAGGTCAGGCTTCCGGGGCACAGGGCAGAGTGGAGAATGGATCAGTAAAGCCCAATGGAGTCTACTTGACCCACCTGCCGTATTTGTATCAGAAACTCCTACCGCCGTAGGCCAACTTGGACTCTGTGGTCTAGAGGGCCAGAGGTCTCTTTGGGGGAAGGACTGGGGAGTTATCCCTGGGTGTCCTTGCCATGGTGTTACAGGTCCTTTCCCCTGGGACCTGCCTCCCTTCAGTCGATGTGTTTCGGCTTTGAGAAGTGGCGTAGTGAGGACGCTGGGTGAGGCACCACGATGTTTTATTGGGCAGTTGCTCTCCGTTTCCTGGTCGGCCATATTTGATTTCTATTGGTTGTATAGACTGACGACTAATGTACGTAGGGGTCAGTCTATATTCCCGCCGGGAGTCTGGGAGCCATCCTCATGGCTCTCTATGGGCCAGGTCCCTGGATGCCACTGACCTTGCTGCTTATTGGGATTGCCCTCCCCCGCCCCTGTTACTCACAGTGAGAGCCCCTCATCCCTGTTGCTAGTAGAGAGGCTGGTCCCGACAGGACACGAGTGTTGATCGGCCCTGGCCTGTGGAGGCAGCCACCATGCCCCCCAGCTGTGCCGGGGCCCTACCACCAGGTCACTTATTTTATTGTTTATTTTAAGAAATGACTTCCAGTCCCTCCCGTGGAGCACTGACATCTTGGGGGTTTTCCTGCCTGCGCGGCAGCTGCCTGTAGCCTGCCGTGTCCCGGAGTCTTTCGGTCCTTTAAACCACCGTCCACCATGATAGACCTCACCGACACCATGGCGACAGCAGTGGCCCCCGGGAGCACTGTCCCCGCAGCGTGTCGGTGATCTCTCCTGGGGCCCCGGCAGAGTGTTAGGTCCTGTTTCATGAAACTAGCACCACCTCGATAATTATGTTCCGTCCCCTGGATCCAGCACCCTCGTGACCGTCCTATGCTCCTTCTCCATGCTCTGCTCAGTGCTGCCCGACTCCGCTGAGTCTAAAGGGTGCTCTGGTTCTGGGATGGCCCTTCGGAGTTGTCCTGAAATGGGGTGAGGAGGCGGGCCTGATTCACCCCCTCAATCACTGATTCCCAGCTCCGTTACCGAAGAGATGGAATTGCTGGAAACCAATTCTTGTAGTAAATGTTCTCTGTGTAGACTGTTCAGGCTGGTTTTAATTAATCCCCCTTTTTTGGACATGGAAACTCTTTCTTGTCTGTTACTGGAAGCATTGAGCCATGACCTCGCTTGTTTCCAAATCTCTGTGCACCTTCATGATTCTCTTATAAAGCTCAATTCCCAGAGCGGGAGGAGTTGCTGGCTCAAAAGATTTAAACCTCTTGTTCACCTGCTGCTAACTTTTCTTCTGGAAAGCTTTTGCTGGTTTACATTCCCATTGCGATCTTTTTTTTTGGTCACCAACTGTAACTTCAGCCTTCTCAGGGGTGCTCTGAGTCCTGGTTTTCCAGTTTGCAGCATGTGGCGGCAGACAGGCACCAGGATGTGATGATGGTGACCTTAGTACCGTGCTGCGCACAATCAGTGTGGCTGTCCCCAGCGGTCCTGCTGAACGGAACATATGGAACAGAATGGGAGTAGGTTTTGCCTTCTGGGAAAGAGCGGCTAAAAGTTAAGAGTACCGGCTGGGTGGAAATGGTGTCACCATGTTGCCTCCTGCTGCCCGTGTGTATGCACTTCTTCCCCATCATCCCTGACACCTGGCTGCAACTCTTCCTCCTCTGGGAAGCCTTCCTAGACTTTATGCGGGCACTCACTCAGGTACTGTGCCGCACACTTCCCGTATTTCACTGTGTAGGTCTTTCTATTCCTGTCTTCAGGCTCAGTTTCTCAGTCGGGGTGCACCTGCCCCCCCCCTGCTCCCCGCCCCCAACCTGCATCCCATGGTGCGTACAGTAATCATTCGATGGAAGGCTCAGCCCAGTAAGCTGTTCCTTTGACTAAAATTCTGGTGACTGTTTTCCCCCCCAGAGAGCCAATAACCTGCTCTTTGCCTGGGGCACCACCCACAGCTCCCTCAGCTCCTCGGTATTCGCCCCCCCCCCCCGCCCCGCACCCTGTCCACCATCACGGTCACGCTAGTATTGCTTGTTATACTCACCTGTGCCCATGCTTTCCTGGCCTGTGTGAGTGCAAGAGTCACCTCAGGTGCGGTGTAGACTCGCAAATAGGGGTGCGAGTCAGCAAATAAAAACTTTACAGGGTGCCTAGTTAAATGTGAATTTCAGGTAAATAGCCAATACATTTTCCGGGTATTTTTGATATGCCTATGCTATGCTCTTCATTGGTTATCAAGATTTCAAATTTAACTGGACCTCCTGCATCTTATTTGGCAACCCTACACTCAGAGAAATCGTGTTGTTTCATGCAGTGTTGACAATGCCAAGGAGCTGTGTGGTGTGTGCTTTTGCTATGATGTGAGTTTATGAAGAACAATTGTTATCTTAAAGTAACTTACCCATCTACCTGGCCTCTCCCAGCCCCCCTTTTGTTTCTCACCCTCATTTGCCTCTTTCTGTGCCTTCTTTAGCCTTGCCATTCTTCTGAAGATGCTAAGGAAGTTCTCACTGTATCCTAAGCCATGCACACAGTGAATCTAGAATGAACCTAGCAAAAAGCATAGATGTTCTACCCATCATTATAATGGGGGCACTGAAGTCTACACCAATTAGTTGGATTCTTCTTCCTTCCTTCCTTTCCTCCTTCCTTCCTCTCCCTCCTTCCCTCCCTTTCTCTTTCCCTCTCTCTTTCTTTATTTTAATAATTTTTTAATGTTTACTCATTTTTGAGAGACAGAGCATGCATAGGGGAAGGGGGGGAGAGAGAGAGGGAGACACAGAATCCAGAGCAGGCTCCAGGCTCTGAGCTGCCAGCACAGAGCCCAATGTGGGGCTCAAACTCATGATCTGTGAGATCATGACCTGAGCCAAAGTCAGATGTTTAACCAACTGAATCACCCAGGTGTCCCTCTCTCTTTCTTTAAATTCAAATCCAAATTAGTTAACATATAGTGTTATAACAATTTCAGGAATAGAATTTAGTGATTTATCACTTACATAGATCACCCAGTGCTCATCCCAAGTGCCCATCACCCATTTGGCCCATGCCCCACCCAATACCCTGCCAGCAGCCCTCAGTTTGTTCTCTGTATTTAAGAGTCTCTTATGGTTGGTCTCCTTCTTTATTTTTATATTATTTTTGCTTTCCTTCCCTTATGTTTATGTATTTTGTATTTTAAATTCCATATATGAGTGAAATCATATGATTTTTCTTTCTCTGACTTATTTTGCTTAGCGTAATACACTCTAGCTCGATCCACATTGTTGCAAATGGCAAGATTTCATTCTTTTTTATTGTTGAGTAGTATTCCATTTTGTATACAAACCACGTCTTTTTTATACATTCATCCATGGACATTTTGGCTCTTTCATACTTTGACTATTGTTGATAGCGCTGCTATAAACATTGGGGTGCTTGTGCCCCTTCGAAACAGTACACCTGTATCACTTGGATAAATACCTAGTAGTGCAATTGCTGGGTTGTAGGGTAGATCTATTTTTAATTTGTTGAGGAACCTCCACACTGTTTTCCAGAGTGGCTGCACCAGTCTGCATTCCCACCAGCAGTGCGAAAGCGTTCCTCTTTCTCTGCATCCTCGTCAACATCTATTGCCTGAGTAGTTTATTTTAGCCATTGTGACGGGTGTGAGGTGTATCTCATTGTGGTTTTGATTTGTATTTCCCTAATGATGAGTGATGAGCATTTTTTCATATGTCTGTTGGGCATCCGGATGTCTTCTTTGGAAATGTGTCTATTCCTGTCTTTTGCCCATTTCTATACTGGGTTATTATTTTTTGGGTGTTGACTTTGCTAAGTTCTTTATAGATTTTGGATCCTAACCCTGTATCTGATATGTCGTTTGCAATTATCTTCTCCCACTCTGTCGGTTGCCTTTTAGTTTTGCTGATTGCTTCCTTCACCGTATAGAATCTTTTTGTCTTGATGAAATCCCAATAGTTCATTTTTGCTTTTGTTTCCATTGTCTCAGGAGACATGTTGAGTAAGAAGTTGCTGCAGCTGAGGTCAAAAAGGTTGTTGCCTGCTTTCCCCTCTAGGATTTTGATGGCTTCCTGTCTTACATCTAGGTCTTTAATCCATTTTGAGTTTATTTTTGTGTATGATGCAAGAAAGTGGTCCAGGTTCATTCTTCTGCATGTCATTGTCCAGTTTTCCCAACACCATTTGCTGAAGAGACTGTCTTTTTTCCATTGGATACTCTTTCCTGCTTTGTCAAAGATGAGTTGACCATACGTTTGTGGATCCATTTCTGGGTTCTCTATTCTGATCTGAGTGTCTGTTTTTGTGCCAGTACCACACTGTGTTGATGATTACAGCTTTGTAATACAGCTTGAAGTCCAAAATTGTGATGCCTCCAGATTTGGGTTTTTTTTTCAGGATTGCTTTGGCTATTCAAGGTCTTTTCTGGTTTCATAGGAATTTTAGGATTATTTGTTCTAGGTCGGTGAAGAATGCTGGTGTTATTTTGATAGGGATTGCATTGAATATCTAGATTGCTTTGGGTAGTATAGACATTTTAACAATATTTGTTCTTCTAATCCATGAGCATGGTATGTTTTTCAATTTTTTTTCATAAGATTTCTATAGTTTTCAGTGTATAGGTTTTTCACCTCTTTGGTTAGGTTTATTCCTAGGTAGTCATGTGTTTTGGTGAATTGCAAATGGGATTGATTCCTTGATTTCTCTTTCTGCTGCCTCATTATTGGTGTATAGGAATGCAGCCAATTTCTGCACATTGGTTTTATATCTGTGACTCTGCTGAATTCATGTATTAGTTTAGCAGTTTTTTGGTGGAGTCTTTTGGGTTTTCCACATAGAGTATCATGTTGTCTGTGGAGAGTGAAAGTTTGACTTCTTTGCCAATTTGGATGCCTTTTATTCCTTTGTGTTGTCTGATTGCTCAGACTAGGACTTCCTACTGTTGGATTTTCTGTTTCTCCTCTCAGTTCTGTCAGTTTTTGCTTCAGGTATTTTTGAACATTTTTGGTAGGTGCATACATGTTTAGGATGGTTATAATTTCCTGATGGATAGAGCTTTTTATTATAAATGTCCCTCTTGAATTCTAGCAAAATCTTTTGTTTTAAAGTGCGTGTAGTCTGATATGAATTTACGTCTCTCATGGATGCTGTTTCCATGCTTTCCCATCCTTTTATTTTCAACTCCTGTATGTCCTCTCTGAATCTAAGGTGTGTTTTCTGTAGACAGCATATCACTGAGTCTCACTTTTTTTTCCTTTTCTTTTTTCTTTTTAGATCCAGTCTGACACGCTGTCTTTTGATTGGATTGCTTAATCCATTCTCATTCTGGTCGGTTTCTCCTGAGTGATACCCTGCTATATGAACAGGTGCTGGGCTGGAGGGGTGGCCCCTGGGGTTCTGGGCCTGTATCCCTGATGTGGAGCCTCGTTCTGTGAATGAGCTGGGATGGGGTCAGTCGGGGTCTCGTATTGTCAGCCTCCTACGGACATTCCGCCCTCCAAGGTAGGACCGGCAGGGGGAAGGGAGCCTCCTGCCTTCAGCCATGCTGTCTGGGAATCCTGGGGATATGATACGGGCCAACAGCCTACTGCTCCCCAAGCGCAGCTGTCCTAGCTGGGAGCGAGGGGGCTGCACCTGCCTGACCCGGAGCACCCAGCTCCGTGCTAGTAGAGTTACACAGAGCACGGGGTCTTACTACTTAGTTGATTTTCTCAAACACATGTTTCTCATTTCCCAAATGCCCGTAGGACAATTTCCAGAGACTTTAGGTGATTATTTTAAAAACCAGCTTTCACTAACTAAGTGGTAGATTTTTAGGGGAGAGTGATGACCGGGCTCCTCACACCGTCGGGCCCAAATTCTGCCTCTAAAGGCAGCTCTGAAATGCGTAGAATAAAACTCTCCTTTTTTTCTATGCCCTGCACTGCTGTGTGGGCTGAAAATGACGATTTTTATTTCATGGAAAGGTTTAGCACAAGTATCTTTATTCCTAATACATGACACCGAGTCCCCTGATGTTACTATTAAATATTGGGATTGCTGCATTTTTGCTACCCCTTCTTGATCCAGAGGAGAAAATGCTATCTTTGCTTCTTGAGTATTTGTGAATTTTTTTTAACAAATGCCTTTGGACCAGTGGTCCTGCTACAGATTTGAATCCTCACCTTAGAGACAAATTTCTCGTTCTTTTTATTTGTGTTCTAGGGAGAGATTTTGTCTCGCTGGAGTTCATGTGGGGTTTTGTGACAAGACAACAATGCCCTGGGGCTCCTTGGAACGTTGAGTCACGTGTCTATTCTGTCCAAACACTTGGCGGTTTTGGCATTGCCAGAGAATCCGTCCATTGTCCTCTACCCTCCTGGCTAAAGATGGATTGGAAGAACCAATATGCCAAAGAAACGAAAGCAAGTAGCCACCTTACTTTTCTGCTCTGGTCTTATTCTCTGGTCTTTGGTGACACTGAGTGAAGCAGGGGGGTATTTTCTTTCCCTTTGCCATTTAGGGATTACGTATGAGGATCTCTTTGTGTCCTTCATGCACCAAACGTGCCCCACTGTGTGCGTGTGCGTGCTTCCCATCTGATAGTCAAATCATCGGCACATACAGACGACCTGTTAAACCACATTTGCTAAGTAAATTGGGACTGTTGGGGACATAGTCATGTCGATCATTAAGTTTAACCAGATAGAGTTCTAATTAAGCCTTTAAGTACATGGAAACTGGCCAGTCACCTCTCTTTTACCCTTATCAACAAGAAAGCTTACGGAAGACTTGCTACAGGTCCTACGCCCAGTGGTGTCTCTGGGGTACAGAGAAACCGTTGTCTGCGTCTCCTGTCGGAACCCCACCTTCTCCGAGTCAGGCTAAGCTCCGGCTATGGACTTGGTCAGCAGGTGAGAGTTTGTGTTTGTCTTTTGGATTCTCCCCCTTCCCATCTCCTACATGCCCCTTTCTTCCATCAGACAGCATCTGCCTTTGTGTCGCTCTTCCTTTCATGCTTTCAAGCCCTGCTCGAAAAGGGCCTGGGTCGAAGTCAGTGCCTCTGTCTTCTAAGGGAAATCAGTGGGGCCAGTGCTCCAGTGTACAGACTGTGCCCTGCGCTGTGGCCCCTGGCCAGGGGAGCGATGGAACTGACTTCACATCATATTCTGCTTTACAGGTCCTGGGTCTCTGTGGACTGTTCTAGAAAATGTGGATGCCCTCTCTAACTTTTCTGTGTAATTGAAGCATCTTTGCTTAATTCTTATGAAGGTACTGCATGTGCAAACTGAAATCCTGACCATTCGGATTCTAAGGGAAGGACGTGACGTGTCCTTTTTTGCAGCGTTTTGCAAAGTCAGGGAGAAGATAGACTATTTTAGGGACTGTGGGGCCACCCTGTGCTTATGAGCCCCTGAGGATGAAGCTGGAGGTCTGCCCTACTTATTTACAAAGCAGACTGACAGCCTGCTCCTGTGTATCTGTGAGAGAATAGACTGATTCCTTCCATTGGACAAGAATGTTGGACAAGCTGTGAGATTGGAAGTCCCTGACGGGTGTTTCATGTTCAAGTTTGAACTATGGGCATCGCTGGGAGAGAGCGGACAGCAGATTGCAGTAGTTACAGGAAACCACAGCTCAGACAGCGATTCTTGTCGCTGATCTTGGCCAAGACAGCTCCAGGGGCACCTGGGCTTGGGACATTGGCAAGAATGAGCCCTGGTGGAGAGACTCACTAGGATCACAACGGGGGACCTGGCATCGGAAACTCTGAGTCCAAGTATGCAACTGAAGCATCCAGCAAGGGCCTGCGTGAGGAGGACAGTCACCTACACCGTCAGCAGACACCCCTGCAATGTCTAAGTTTCCTGAGTTTGAGGTGAACACAGAATTAGAGAGAACTGTGGGCAGAGTAGGGAAGCGTGTGGCATGCCAGGGTCTTTTCTGGACACTGAATGGTGGCTTCCAGTTAAGGAGAGCAGAGAGAGAAAGCAAGAGGCCGTGAATGCCTATCAGGGCAAAGCCCCCTGGCAGGGTGACGGGAAAACATGGCTTCGGGGACATCTCTGGCTGCATGTGTGTGGGACTTGGGTCTCTCCTTAGTTCCAGCTGGTGTTCTTCTGGCCGGAAGGATGGCACACCCATGGATGGGACGTTGTCTTTGGTTTGGCATTTCTTGGGAATCCATGGCCAGTGGGTGTCACTGTGTCTCAGGTCCAAGGTTTTCTCCCTTGCACCTGTGCCTTTCTACCAGAGAGGGGAGAGAGACAGAGACAGAGACAGAGACAGAGAGAGAGACAGAGAGAGGACATTGATTCTGTTTGATTTCCTATGGAGGATTCCTACACAATTAGCAGCAAAGTTTGAAGAGAGCCAGTGAACTTTATGACCTTGTAATATTTAGTAGAGTTCTCATCTCTCATTCCTGTACCTTTTGAAATAGTTAAAAGACACTCGGCTCTCACGTTGTTGAAGAGAGCAGACTAAATATGTAAATGAGCCTAATGTCATGAAAACACTTCTTTGTGTGTAGAATTTTAAAAGGCAATTTATTAACGGTTAAGAGTGGCAAAGATGTGTGGTTGAATTCAGCAAGAATGGCAGCTCCGATTACTCTGCCGAGAGCTGGAGAATCGTCGCTGCGCCCCCTTAAATGATGTGTCTTCCTAGGTGTTATAAAAATGAAGACGGTTAACAATCACTCGGAGAGTTTGGTTTTGTAAATTTTGTTTACAAACCCGTTGGTGATTTAATGATCAAGTAATTTGTTGTTGTTGTTGTTTTTGCTTTTACAGGGGGAAGTGACAGTCGAAGTTGGCGCGGGCTGCGATGTCGCACTGAGCTGTGTCTAATTCCGCCTGGGCCCCCGGCACGGAGGACCGCATTCGAGCTGGCGAAGCTGTCTTCAGTACTTTGACTTCTACAGAGTCCGGGTGAGTGGGCGCACGTCGGGATGTATCTCAGGGTTTGGTTACTTACCAGGATTGGCGTGGACGAAGACGTTCTAGAGCTCTCAGGGCGGGGAGAAGCTTCCTGAGCGAGGCGAAGGAAGGCTTCCCACGCCCAGGACTGCGCTGTTGTGATGGGGCTTGTGAGGCTCGGGTCTGCAGAAGCTGTTAGAAAGCAGATCCTGCTCTGCCCCCCGTGAGTCTACGCGGTATGTTGGTGGCGGGCGTGGGCACCCTGTTTCTTACACGCTCCTCAGAAAATCCCGTTATACGGTGTTGGCGATAGGCCTCACGTGCTCGCTTAGTGATTTTGGAGGAGCCACATCCTCAGAACGTGTCTTACGGAGATCGGGGAGTCCTTCTGGACCGCTTCCCTTTGTTGTAGATGGCAGCGCGCAGTGCGACTTCCTGGGTCACACCGGAGCCCGCAGTGGAGACGATGAGTTCTGTGTGACACCCTCTTTGTCCGTTTCACAAGAGACCACTTACTTTAACAGTTTAGTGTGTGCACGGCCTCCGTTCTGTTGGCTGAACCTTAGGTATTCTGTCACACCGTTCCGTGACTCTGCTGCGTGCGGTTCCTGTCAGGTCAGTAGAGCCCCGGACGCCTCTCCTGCGATAGCCCAACCCCGTGCTAGAGCTTTCCGGCCCCGAGACAAGCGGTCTGAGGGAATGAGCATACTCAAGAAAATGTGATTAAGATGAGCGTTTTGAATTACATTCATTGATGTGGGAAACTTGGCTTTTGTTCGAGGAAGAATCAGTTTTAAGTATTTTTGGAAAAGGATTAGGAAGGATTTACATTTGTTTAATGTGAACTAACACTCTCCAGTTGCCCAAAATGCCACCACTACAGATTTAAGCCTTCATTTAAATTCTGGTTTCTGGTGCGCCCGTCACGGTGAGCGGGCTGGCGGGTTTCAGCCTGACGATCTTCCAGCGGCGCCGCGGCGCAGAGGACAGGCCGTGGCCGCGGGGATCCGGCTTGCCGGCATTGACTCTGTGATCGCGGCCAAGCCGCCGGCCGCTGAGTCCGGCGTGGACTGAGAGCCGAGCGGGATGCGGAAGTGTCTGTTAACCCCTGACCTCAGCCGCGCCGCCTTCCGCCCCACGCAGAGCGAGCTTATTGGAAGCGGGGAATTTCGCCAGCACGTAGACATCTGGTTTTTGTCAAGAGCTGGCCCTTGAGGGATAGGGGGCTGGCCTGGGGGTTTTGGGGTGAGCGTCATGGCCCATGTGGAATTGCTTTTCCCTCTCCACTGGTGTATTCCTATCTTCTCTCTTTTCCTCATCTTTACTTTCACCCCCAGTTTTATTTTCTTTGTTTGGATTGTGCTGCTCAGGGCTTGGATCTCAGATCATCGCTGCAATAGGCCTGTGGCACCCGAATCACTCTCCTCAAGTGGCCACAGTGATAGATAGTTTTTCTTCTTCCATCAAAACCGGCTGCCACCTTACTGATTCCATTCTCTTTTATATCAATTTCCAAGGAGCCTCTGAGCTGTCTTTGCCGAGTTTATCAATCTTACACCAGCAATGAATATGGAGGGGACAAAATCCCCCAGGTTGGAAAAGAATGAAAAGACATGCAAGCAGAATGAATAGGGCATGAATGGGGGCACGTGAGGAGTCTGGCCGTTCTCATCATTGACATTCGGAGCGCGCTGGGCTAGATTTCAGGGGGCTCGGCAGCCAGGCTGGGGGTCTGACCTTGACAGAGAAGGGACGGAGGTGCCAAGCGCACTCTGAGATGGAGACTGGGTGCGGGAAGTTTACAGGGAGTGTTTTCCAGATCAACAGCCATGGTAAGAAGACTGGGGTGGCGGAATCTGGCCTGGACAGGCTCCACGGCGCCCGCGGGCCGGGCCGGATCCTCCTGTGCGGGGCCATTACTAGGTGTGGGCTTTCCTGCCCCCGGTGCCGTGTCCTGGGATGAAGAAGCTGCCTTCATCTGAAGGTCAGCAGTGGGCTCGGCGGCTGGGGCCCATCCCACTACCCTGAAGGGGGCTCTGGGCGGCACGTGGTGGTGTCCGTTACGGGAAGTCTCATACGTCGTCTGCTGCCCGTGGCAAAATGCTTATCTGGAAGTGGTGAGGGGCCTTTGACAGCACAACCGGGCGAGTCCTGTCAGCTGCACCCAAAGGTTGCCAGGCTTACAGTAAAGCTCGGCGGAGAAGTGAGCGGTGTAAATACAAATCAGCGTTACGCCTAATAGCATGGGCTCCCATACGTTTTGCACTTGACCGGCACTGTGGCCAACTTTACATATGCCGTCTTGGTTTGCGTTCTAGAGACCGCTGTGTGGTGCGCCGCGTTTCATTACCATTCTGCTGGTTGTCAGCATTTTCGTGATACAATTAGAGGCATGTAATTCCCAGAACAAATGAGCCATTTCGAATATTGTGAGATGTGTAATTCAATAGACTAGGAGCCTGTCGAATAATTGAGTTTGGAGAAACAAATGTACGCAGGAGTTTGGGCTGAGCCGCCCCACAGATGAGGAACCCAGCAGTCACTTCCCTCCTGATGTGATCACCAGAGTGGAGGGACGCCCAAGGAGAGCCACCAGGGAAGCGACGTCCACCTGCGGCCCCTCGGCTGCCTCGTTAAGGCCGCCCCTGCCCAGTAAGAGACAGGAGTTCATTTCCCCTCGGAACTGTGGACAGTGTAATTCAAGTAAGTGGCAGCTGTGAATAGGAGCTCCACCACGAACCGAGACGAGCGTTGTGGCCATGAAGCTGTTCTGTTCTCCTGTTTTCCTGTTATATAGATTCAGCCAGAAGTGAATATTGTCTTAGTCCAAAAAAATACGTGGCTTTGAGTCTTGGATTTCTGTATCTCAATCGAATTATCAAACTGCTTTTAATTATTCTTCAGCTCATCTGCTAGGAGTGCGATGGCGGGGAGACAGCAGCAGGGGTGAGCCAGCTCTGGCGATGGGCAGCGGCAGGAAGGGGAGGGGAGAGCCCAGGCCCTCACTGGGCAGAGAGAAAGCCATTTGCTACGTTGCATCAGTCTGGACAACCAGGCTTCACGGCGCTGCATTCATGGCCCTCCCCCCGCATCATGCACGGGCACTTCAGTCTTTCCTTCCGTGCGGGGCCTGCGGAGGGGTGCCTGTCGCGGCCACAGCCTCTGGGGCCAGGGGCAGTACCCCGTCCTGCCCCTCCAGTCTTATCCCTGCTCTCTCACACCTCTGTTATTGCTTCTTACTCGCTACCTGCTTCGTGAGTTAATCTAATTAGAACCCGATTTATAGCATTGAGTCAGGTGCACCTGTTTAGTTTGCAGAGGGGACCGTGCCCTACGGGGTGAGTTCTCTGACCCTGATCTTTCTTTAGTGCCCACCCTGGATCGCCCCCACCTCACGTCTCTGAGGCAGCCGAGGCAGAACATTTCCATGCAGTCTCCCCAGTTTTGCAGGTGAGAGTGACAATTAGAGGGCACTGAGCAGCCGAAACGTCCCAGGACTAGGGGATGGTTAGTGCGTGGGGTACACGTGACGGGTCTCTATCACGGGATCCTTTAAAGCTATTAACCGAGTTGCCAGGCAGGCATTTAATGATCCCACTGACTTAGGGAAACGCTCACGATAAAACATGAGGCGACAGACGGGATGTACTGTGGCAGAGTGTCAGTATTTAGCTTTCCTGCCTTCCTCCTTCAGGAGTAAACCGAGGGTCCAGCACCTGCTACCGTCTTAGTGGGAGTGTGTCTGAGTCTGCAGCCCAGGGTCTATGTCAGGGGAAGGAGGCATTTCTCCAGAGAGGCGGCTGGCCACCTGTTGGCATCTACACATTCCCGCGGCCACATCCACATCTCGGAACAGTCTGTGGGTGTATACTTTCCTGATAGTCACTGACCGGCTCACAGTGATCAGTCGCATTTCTCTGTAAGATGGGGCTCCTCCAGGAACACCCACTGCTAGGCATGATGGAAGTAAGGAAATGAAGCTGTCTGAAAAATGTAATGATGGTTAGACAATTTAACCAAAACTTCGGAAGCGGAGAATGCCAGGTTCACTAAGGACTTCCGGTGGTGGTGTGGCTAAGGCGGCCGTACATTGTGCGTACGAACAAGAAGCAGTCTGCGGAGTTGCTGCACTCCAGGCCGTGCACAAGCGGTCAAGCACGGCGGGGCTCGGATTACAGCTGAAGAAGGTGGATAATGTGAGGTTCAGGGGTGTGCGCAAATCAAGTCGCTGTCACATGAAATGTGCGTGATTTGCCAGAATCCCAGGAGTTTGTGCAGATAGTCCTGGGAGGCCACAGGGGGTGAGGGCTGTTCAACCAAAGGTGTGGGAACAGGGGCACTAGCCATGCGTGTGGGCGTGCGTCCTCTGCAGCGGAGGGGATGCTGCGGGCGCCGGGGACCGACGTGTGTGAGTATAGACCAAACCTGACATTTAAAGAAAAGGTCATGACAAGCAAGAGTTTGGGGCACCTACGGCCAGGGGCTCGTCCAGTTTTGGGCAGCAAGGCAGGCTCTGGGACTGTGGACCTACTTTGTTCTAAATATTTTTTGAATGTTTATTTATTTTTGAGAGAGAGAGAGAGATTGAGAGAGACAGAGAGAGAGAGAGAGAGAGAGAGAGAGAGAGAGAGTAGGGAAACAGGCTCTGAGCTGTCAGCACAGAGCCCAGTGCAGGGCTTGAACTCACGAACCATGAGATCATGACCTGAGCCAGAGTCGGATGCTTAACCCAGGATGCCCCCGGGGACCTACATTTTAAACAAAATCCAAAACGTTAAGGGGGAAAGATCGAGACGTTTCCAGCTAGTTTTCTTCGGTCTATTTGTCAGGGTGCAATGTATGAATCTGGGACCAGTGAATTGTATTTAGTGACAAGAGCAGATGGTTAGTGTTCACCTCTATTGAGGTGTGTCTATGGCAAACAGACACACACGCATCAAAACGTAGCCTGGTGGAGGGGAAGCGAAGGGTCGGGGGAGCGAGGGAAGGGAAGAAGGAAATCCACTAAAACTGACTTGTGACACTTTGCTCATGGTCATGATGAAGTTTCAGGGACCGGACTCAACTTTCCTGTTTGCGGTGAAGCTGGACACAACATAATCAGCAGCCGTTTTCAAAAGTGGCAGTGGGCAGCACAGCCTGTGATCTGAGGGAGAGGGAAAGCCAAGGCGAGCTCTGCAAATCCCGCTTTCTGGCTGGAAGGTCCCTGGAACCCAGCGTGGACAGGGAAGGCAGACCGCATGTCGGTCTGATGACCTGAGACAGACTGGGCAGCAGGTTTGGCCAGGTGAGCTGCTAGCGAGGAGGCACCTATTTAAAACTTTTTGATATGGATTTATTTTTGAGAGAGGGAGAAACAGTGTGAGCAGGGGAGGGACAGAGAGAGGGGGAGACACAGAATCCGAAGCGGGCTCCAGGCTCTGAGCTGTCAGCACAGAGCCCAATGTGGGGCTGAAGCCCACAAACCACAACAAGATCATGACCTGAGCCCAGGTTGGACGCTTAGCTGACTGAGCCACCCGGGAGCCCTAGGAGACATGATTGAGAAGGAGAGTTCTGGAAGTCTGTGGAGGGTCATTCATCTGAATGAATACAAGCTGCATTTCCATGGGGTTGGACTCTGCACGGCTGAGTGACACCAGCTCTCAGGGACCTGTGGGCTCCCCAGGGCTCCGGCCTTCTCACAGGACTAGAGGACACTGAAGTTCTGACCAGTCGGAGTGGAAAGACCGTGCTGAACCATGGTTGCCCTGCAGACACCCCAAGGAAGGCCGTGGTTGGGAGAAGGACTTAATTAGCCATAGTGTAAAGCCCATCACTGATCAGACTTTCTCAGCCTTGGCTGTGCAGATATTTTGGGACTGCTTATCCTCTGTTGGGGGAGGGGGTTGCCTTGTACTTCTAGCATGGCCATCAGCGCCCATGGGCCGTGCCCACTGACCAGCATCCTCTAGTTGTGACCACTGCTGTAGACCCTTCATAACAACATTTGAAAAATGAGCTTCGAAGGCCCAGGGTGGTTTGCAAGTAATTGCCTGGCGGAACGAACCTCCGTGTTCTGGGAAGACAGCAACGAATGTGCGGTAACAAGATGGCACCCGTAACGGTCAGCGTACAATGCGTGCGTGCGGCCCAGCTCAGCTGACCGCAGTGAGGACTGTCTCCCGGCCATTCTGGCAGACCTAGGGCACGTGCCAGCTGTGGGGTCGCCTGGCCCCGGGTCACACTCTCTCTGGGGTGGCCTGTAGCCAGTGACTGATTGATTGGTAAGGCCTGGCCCCCTCGAGCCAAATTGGTAAATCTCTGAAGAACTGAAAAAAACAAAAACGAATAAAGGTAATAACGTGATTTAGGAGTA
Source organism: Mungos mungo (assembly GCA_004023785.1). Lineage (NCBI taxonomy): Eukaryota > Metazoa > Chordata > Mammalia > Carnivora > Herpestidae > Mungos > Mungos mungo. Next base: position 36,247 of record PISW01009569.1, on the reverse strand, counting down.
CTAGAAGAAAAAAACCCAGCTTATAAATATAACGGAAGGAACATGGGAAAAAGGAAATAACAGATGAGGCCAATAGAAAACACACAGCAAAACGATGGACTTACACCTACCATGTCTACAATTGCATGAAATAGAAATAGACTAAATACTCTAATTAAAAGACAGCTTATGCACTAAAAAGAACAGAAAGACCACATAAATGCCATTTGTGAGAGAGCCATTTTAAATGTGAAAAAAAGAGGGGCGCCTGGGTGGCTCAGTTGGTTAAGCGTCCAACTTTTGATTTCAGCTCAGGTCATGATCTTGTGGTTTCATGAGGTCAAGGCCCGCATTGGGCTCTGCACTGGGAGCACGGAGCCTGTCTCCCTTTCTCTCTGCCCCTCCCCCACTCATCCTGTGTCTGACTCTCTCAAATAAAATTAAAAAATAAAAAATATATTTAAAAAGAAAGAGGGAGAGACACCAGGACTCTCTCTCCTTCCACATGTGCACAGAGGAAAGGCTGTGTAAGGATGCAGCAAGGTGGTGGCCATCTGCAAACCGAAGAGTTCTCACCAGAAACCAACTTGCCGGCATGTTGATCCTGGCCTTCTAGCCTCTGGATTATGAGAAAATAGGTTTCTGTTGTCAGAGGCAGCCCGTCTTATGGTATTTTGTCACGGCAGCCCAAGCAGACGAATGCTGCAATGGCTGTGCTAACGTTAGACGTCGGGACATGGAATATTATCCAAGAGGAGAACATTTCCTAGTGATAAAGGAGTCAGTTCATCAGGGGGAAATCCTAGACCTGGAGATTCTTACCCAGATCCTCCTTCAAACAAGAACCTATTGCCCAGCTGTGGGGAGTGTGGTCAGTGAGCAGACTCCCTGTCAACCCCTCTAGGACCTGATTCAGTGGAAGGGACCTGCCTCACTCAAAGTCACCTTTCCGGAGACGATGTTGAATGACGCAGTCTGCAAACTCCGTCTTTTTGGCCCAATATGGGCTCAGAAGATGGGCAATACCCTCTCCAGAGCCGCCCCACTGATGGTCAAGCACACGGTCTCTGCTAAAAGCCAGACATTGCTTTGCAAGTCAGGAAACAGTTATGCAGTAGAAGACATCGTCTTCCTCTGGACCTCTTGGTCTGCACGGAGTCTCTCCTAGTGAGGTTGGCCAGAGATCTTTCTGCTCTTGACAGTCAGCACCTTGGATGTGCCGGGCAAGTGGCTCAGTGGGGGAGAGCAACTGCTTTTGTTGCAGAAATCTCTTCCGCTCTAGAACACGCTTGAAACTGGATTTTGGAAATAGTGTAAGTCAGATTTCAGAACACGGCTGCACCCAAGTATCAGTTGAATTAGAGGACCACAGAAGAGACAGACTGAGCATGTGCCTTTTATTCGTGACAAATGAGGGCACCTGGGTGGCTCAGTCGGTTAAGTATTTGTGACAAATGATACAAGGCACAGCGACCCGTCCTTTACAGAGGAGGGCCTGTTTTGATTTGCACCAGACCATCGAATGCACAGAACTTGACTCGTGTGGCAAGACGACAAGACCCTGAATGTCCACAGGACTTTTCTCCCAACAGCGGGCGAGAACAGAGCCTCCTGGGATACCTGGGCGTGACACGTAATACATGACATTTTATGTCTTAGGATTCTGGATGGTGGTTTGGACACACCACTGGAATTCATAGCTTAGAATTCTAGATCTTTCTTGTGTTCATGCTACCGGTCTATTTCCTTTTCATTTGAACTGTTGTCCTGGAAACCTTTGAAGCAAACAGAGGTGGAGCCAACTAGTGTTTGGCTTTGGCCCACAGTCTCTCTTTTCTCTCTCTGAACCTGGGGATCCGAGCTGCTCATAAACCTACGGTCTCTGCAAGAGAAATCTCCTCGGGAAATGTCACGAAGGGAAGCGCGCGTGTGCTCACCACGTTCATGGTCTCTCTTCTCTGCAGTGATTCTGTGATAATAAATGTGTTTAAAAATCCATTACAATGGCAAATCTATAGATGGCAGATTGTTCTGAATCTGCATCGGCAGCGTCAACAATTTCGCATTTCAATGAAATTTCTGCCAAAACACTCATGCTCGCACATAATATAAAACACAGACAGATTTGAACAAATAAGATACCGCCGCTTTGTTTTAAATATTGGCAGAGACAAAAATGTATTATTCATATCAACTCTCTCCATTGCTTTGAAACGGAAAATTATTTCTGTGGCCAGCTCTGAATAAATATGTGAGCTGGTACCTTAGCAACCGTGATATATTCATTCGGCTTGATGTGAAGCGTGGAAATCCCATCCCGCACACTGGGTTTACCTTCTTTTCTTCAAAGTCTTGTTTCCTTCCACCTGCTCTTCTGTACCCACCCATGGGTGGGAGCTCGCTTGATAAAGTCTTGTCTGTGCCCTGCAGGGAATCCTGGGGCTCCAGGACGGGGAGCTGGGCGGCGTTGAGGGATGGCACGAGGTCGGGCTGCTAGATGCGCCAAATTGCAGATCAAGTTCAAAGAGTTTCTGCTCAGGCAGGGTGACGGACTCAGGCTCTGTGGATGCAGGAACAGTGGTTTGAGGATGCGGGAGGTCGGACCAGCTAGCAGACCGAGTGATGCCAGTTCAAGAATTCAGGTTAAGCTGTCAGAAGAATACGAGGTCAGGATGAAAGCAGGCGATGTGACTCTACTTGCCTGGGGAGTGAGGGCATCCCTGCAGCAGGGATTTGCTCTTAGGGTCATTACACAATGGCTCTTTTAAGCTATCGTGGGGCTTGTTGCTGCCATTGGCAACCAATATAGCGTGTATGGGGATCGGAGCATACGTGCGTTGGGACATAGCCTTTGTGTCAAAAACCGTAGACCACTATGAAGGGTCCAGAGCGCGCTTATGTGTTGTTCCCAGAATGAGGGAGATTGAAGCCAGAAGCAGTCTATTTTTAGGAAAAGGCACCCAGAGGACAAAGTCCATCAGATACCCGCTCTTCCCTTGATCCCAGGTAAAGCACACCCTCAAAGCCCTGAGCTCCGGGTCAACCCTTCCTACGGCGTGGAGTTGGGAGAAGGATAAGAGGCAGTAAGCCCCCAAGGGAGGTGTTAATACACCTGCTTCCCAGGTCACCGGTTGTGCAAGGGATGGGGGGGGGCGTCTGTGGAAAATGTAATGCAGCGATGACTCCTCTCTCCTCTTCTTCCTTGGTCTTGGGCCGAGGAGGAGGCTGTGGGGAGGTCGTATAAGATGAAGGACTTCCATGTTCGCTAAGAAAAACTAGTGATTGGGGCACCTGGGTGGTGCCCCAACTCTGAATTGCGGCTCATCATGATCTCAGGGTTTCGTGAGTTTGAGCCCCACCTCTGGCTCTGCGCTGCCAGGGCAAAGTCTACCTGGGATTCTTCTCTCCCTCTTTCTGCCCCTCTCCTGCTCGTGCTCTTTCTCCCTCTCAAATAAACCTCACAAAACAGAAACATTAGTGATTAAGAAACAAATTTTTCAAAGTCTTATTTTGAGGAGAAAGAATTTCTTAAATTTTTAGAAATGTTTATTTTTGAGAGAGAGAAACAGAGTGCTAGTGGTAGAGGGGTAGAGAGAGGGAGACACTGAATTGGAAGCAGGCTCCAGGCTCTGAGCTGTCAGCTCAGGGCCCGAAATGGGGCTCGAACTCATGAGCCATGAGATCATGGCCTGAGCAGAAGTTATATAGTTCCCTGACTGAACCACGCAGGCGCCCCAAGGAGAAATAATTCCTAAAAAGGGGCACATTCCAAGGGGCGCCTGGGTGGCTCAGTTGGTTAAGCATCTGACTTCGGCTCAGGTCTGATTTCACCATTTGTGGGTTCAAGCCCCGTATCGGACTCTGTGCTGACAGCTTGGAGCCTGGAGCCTGCTTCAGATTCTGTGTCTCCCTCTTTCTCTCTCTGATCCTCTTCCCACTCACACTCTGTGTCTCTCTCTTTCTCAAAAATGAATAGACATTAAAAATTTTTTAAAAGGGGGGGCATATTCCACCTTCCCCTTCCAAAATACAGAGACTAGAAGCAAAGCGTGTAGGATAAGATGCATAACGGCTATTTATGCAGGAGACACTTCTGCTGGTGTCTGATGTCACTCCAGCCTGGGCTCATTTAGCCGAGCGTGTCAAGTTACTGTAATTGACGGATTTGGCAGCATTGTAACAACGTCACATCAGAACCTGTTCACCAGGGAGCTCCGGTGATTCCACAGAGCAGCGGTGGTAACAATCATGCATTTTGGTCTTCGTTCTGTCCGGCTTGTCACTCTGAACCAAAATTTGGTTTCTTAGAAGAGACAGGAAAGAAATCATTTTGGAAGTCTCTAGAGATTTAGATTCTCTCCCCCGTCCACTCCCCATCTCTTACTGGGATGTTGTAGATCTGCTCAGGTACTGGGTTCCAGGAAGGCAAATGGCTTCCAAGCGCTGGACAGATGGGAGCGCCTGTGTGGCGCCAGATAGCACACTAAGCACCAGAGGTGCCAAAAGATGTAGGAATGGCCCCTGGCCTTGAGGACATAGGAAGACGAGGAGAGAAGGGATGCTGATTCACATGAACATGAAACCCCATAAGCCCCAATATAGCAAAACCCTGAGAGGTTTATGGAAATCTGGGCCTCTGAGATAATCATCTGGCTGTATTGTTTTAAATTTTTTTTTGTTTATTTATTTTTGAGACAGAGAAAGAGCACGAGCGGGGGAGGGGCAGAGAGAGAGGGAGACACAATCCAAAGCAGGCTCCAGGCTCTGAGCTGGCAGCACAGAGCCCAATGTGGGGCTTGAACCCACGGACCACGAGATCCTGACCTGAGCCAAAGTTGGACACCTGGCCGACTGAGCCCCCCAGGTGCCCCATCTGGCTGTATTTTTAAGGATGACCAACAAGAGCTGCCTCTTCTAGAAACAAGTAGAGAATGACTTTGCGTGATCTGGACGAACACGAATCAAAATTAAGACATGTGCCATTGGCTACTTAAAACATTTTCTTTTTAAACTAGCAAAGCTTATAAATGAAATGAACAACCACATAGGGTTTCTTCTATGTAATGTGTATGTAAAGTGTAGTAACTAAAAAACGTTAATCATTCAATGATAATTTTGGTAGTAGGCATGCAGGACTGTTTGCTACTGAGGTATTTTTGATCCTTTCTGCTTATTGATTTACAAAGCTTGTTAAAGGGGCGCCTGGGTGGCTCAGTCGGTTGAGCATCCAACTTTGGCTCAGGTCATGATCTCACAGTGTGTGGGTTTGAGCCCCGTGTTGGGCTCTGTGTTGACAGCTAGCTCAGAGCCTGGAGCCTGCTTCAGATTTTGTACCTCCCTCTCTCTCTCTGAGCCTTCCCTGCTTGTTCTGTCTCTCTCTGTCTCTCAAAAAAAGAGCAAAGCTTGTTAAAATGCAAACTTCGAGGCGCCTGGGTGACTCAGTCAGTTGAGTGTCTGACTTCGGCTCAGGTCATGATCTCACGGTTCGTGAGTTCGAGCCCCGAGTCAGGCTCTGTTCTAACAGCTCAGAGCCTGGAGCCTGGTTCAGATTTTGTGTCCCCCTCTCTCTCTGTCCCTCCCCTGCTCATGCTCTGTCTCTCTCAAAAAAAAAAAAAAAAGTAAAATGCAAACTTCAATTTTCCTTTCAAACTGCACGAAAATTCAGAATGTTCTAAACCTTACGATACACACAGCTTCCTCTGTCCTCCTTCAGAATGACTTCACAGGCTGCAGCTAGCCAGGTATGGAATACTCTTCTTCCGTTTTCAAGACAAGAGTTTCCTCATGGATTGGAAATAATACCTGGCTGTGACTTTTATTTCACTTCGTGGATCGTCGGTAGCTGTACTGCCTCATCTCTAAAACTGAGGGGTTGGGGTGAGGATCCCTCGGAACATGCTCTAACGCTGACTCTACACACAAGAAAACAAAATGTTTAAATGAAATAGGTACTCTGATAACACAGGAGTCCCCAGGGCTCAGACTCCTGAATTTTCTAGGTGCAGACATTAGGCAGTTTTTGAACGGAGGTCTCAGTCCTGAATAATTGGAAAGCGGTGAAATGGCCCCTCGGACATACTGGTTTACTATAGTTTAAAGGAACAGGGGTGTTGTAAGTCCGTCCGCTGGTTTTATGTGGTGGCATCTGCAACTGCTAATATTACACATCACTGAGTTTCCACAGATCTTCTGAAGACAAAACCCCCTACTGCCAAGGGCTGAAATCTGGCTCTGTCCTCACAGATGCCACCCAGGAGCGTCCTTGCCCACGAGACTGGTGGGCGGTGGGGAAGACTCTAGGACCGGGTCACATCCCAGGGAGCCCGGGGAGCCGCCAGCGGCGGTCATTGCTTCGTGTGACCACTGCCTTCCTGCGGCTGGGCGGGCTCCCAGCTGTCGAAGTCACCGCAGCATGCGAGAGGTCCCATGTTTCATAAAAGAATTAGGTTTAACCAAAAACGTGTCTAACATTTCTCTCTTAATTAGGTCAAAAGCAAAAGCGTGCTGTGGACTTAGGGGAGAAGACCCTGGGAGGGGTGGATGAATCGAGGCTCTGAGCCAAATTCAGGACATGCAGGGGAGGACCAGGGTCAACGGTGGGGGGGGGGGTGGAATTAGGCGAACGTAACACAGTGAATGGAATGTGAGGTTTAGAGACAGATCGGGGGCCGGGGGCATCTCACTCCACCACCCTAGCTGCGGGTCTTCAATAAAGTACTTGAACTTTCGTGTGTGTGTGTATTTCTATGGGAAATCCAAATAGTACCTCCATCATGGGGTTATTTGAGGGATTAAATACCAATGTAGAAAGACCAGAGGGGCCTGGGTGGCTCGGTCAGTTAAGTGTCTGACTGTTGATCTCGGTTCAGGTCATGATCTCACAGTTCCTGGAATCGAGCCCTGCGTCAGGCTCTGTGCTGGCAGCAGGAGCCTGCTTGGGATTCTCTCTCCCTCTCTCTGTCTGCATCTCCCCCACTCCTGTGCTCTTTCTCCAAAATAAATAAATTAAAAAAAAAAGAATGTAGAAAGACCAGAAATAATGTCTAACACGTAATTGTCTCTCAACAAATAGTAATTTCTGCTGGTTTGCAAGAAACACGCAAATGCAGAGCAGAAACTGGCAAAGTTCAATCCAGTAGCTCTGTGAAGCCTCCAAGAAGCAGAGAGGCAGAGAATGACTAGCTGGGCAGCAAATACTTGCCAAGCTCCTCTGAGTCGCTGGCCTTCCCGAGGTGACCTGTCTACGATTTTTTTATCTGCTTCCCCTGAGTCCTAATTAGCACGTACGAGGCTGGTGCCGGGCGTGATTTGGAGCGGGTCAAGAGAGAGTGGAATGCACATGAGTACAGACAGACAGACGCCGAGCGGGGCTCCTGGGGCCTCATCTTCTTGCCTGCAGGGTCCTCCTCAGCATCATTTAGGCGTAGGACACCCCTGGGGGCACGTCCATACAGCAATGCACCTGTTAAGGAGGGTTTCCTTAGGGACCGTGTGCTCTCAGGGACAACGACCACTGTCTGTGGGTCACTCTTTCAAGACCTCCGGGGGAGAATCAGCAGGGCTCACGGTCTCCCTCGATTGGTGTCCTGACCTCGTGTCTCTGGGGCTCACAAACGATTGTTTTACTCCCGCCGTTAAACTGCACGCCCCCCGGCGCTCTGGTCTTTCTGCCCTTGGCCGTCTCATTGATTTGCATTGGTGGCTTTGTCTGGGAGCTGTTCATGTGTTTTATTCTGTTTTTTTTTTTAATGTTTTTCTTTATTTTTGAGAGACAGAGAGAGACAGCATGAGCAGGGGAGGGTCAGAGAGAGAGGGAGATACAGAATCTGAAGCAGGCTCCAGGCTCTGAGCTGTCAGCACAGAGCCCAATGCAGGGCTTGAACCCATAAACCCTGAGATCATGACCTGAGTCGAAGCCAGACGGTTAACCGGCTGAGCCACCCAGGCGCCCCTCACATGTTTTATTCCGAACCAATAGACGTTTCCTAGGCCCCCAGCAGACGGACAGCCGAGGATTTTCCAGGCTGCAGACTGCTGGTCTGGAGCCCAGGCTTCCGAGTGGCCCGGCCGGGAAGCCCCGCGTGCACCTGGGCGTGGAGCGCGGCCGGCTGGACCAGAGCACCGGTGAGGCTCATCCGCAGACGGGAGGTCAGGCCAGGATGCTCTCCTTCTGCCCCCCGCCTCCCCCCAACCCTCACACCGCACGGACAGTGGGGTTTGCTGGCAGGAAACTTGCTTCTCCAGACGGGCCTAAAAACCTGACCTTTGGCTCTCCCGGGAGAGTGACAGGGAATCCGGGAGCCTGCCTTCCTCGTGCATCGGAGGCCCCGACGGAGGCCGCGGAACGAGTCAGGGAGGGTGGCGGCAGGGTGCACGAGCGGAGCACAGCACCCCGGTGGCGACTCCGTGAGCCCCTAAGCCTGGTCTGGCCCAGGTTCACCTACACTTGACCTACATCTTCCAGTTACCAAACGTGGGCGCCAATACTGCACAACCCATTGACAGCTTTGGGCTGAATGACTGGATTTCCCGGGGTCCTTTCTGTTAGAGGCAGCAGGCCGGCCAGAAACGTGTGCGAGGGTCACTCTGAGAACTGGGGAGGTGGCAATTTATGGAAAAAAGTGGGAGACGTAGAAGGGAGATGTCCTTGCTGAGGGCCGTGTCTGAGCCAAGTCGTGGGTGCAACGAGGTGTCGGGGTTGGACAGACAAAGCCCAGAGCGGCTCTTCGTCCTACTTCCCCAGTGAGGCCGCAGACTCCTGCCCCCTCGCTGCTTCCCACAAGTGCCCACATTCAGTCCGTTCTCCCCCCGCAGGCAGGGTGACCTTTAGAAAATGCACATCAGACCACATCGCTCCCCGTACAAGCCTCTCATGCCTTCTGGTTGTCGTTAGAATAAAACCCAGTGGAGGCCTGCCTGCCCGGCCCGCCTCTGTTGCTCTGGGCACACCCGGAGGGGTGGGAGGGGTGGGAGGGGTGGGGGGGGCGGGCCGTGCTCCTGCCTCTGCAGGTGTGTCCCCTCCCCATCTTTTCGGGGCTGGCCAGTGCCTTCTTGCGACGCTGATCTCCTCCTCCGATCAATAGGAAGGACTCTGATGACCCTCTACTCCAAGTGTATGCACCCACTGCTGCATTCTGTCAACCACATCTCTTATTTTCTGTATTGTATGAGGCATTGATATCTCGGGGCCTGGCTGATCCTGGAGAGAACACCCCTCGAAGGGCCAGCGAACTTCCTAGAGGAAGTAGACGAGTTGCTTGTGAGCCCAAACCACGCCCATCCCTCCAATCACTTCCTTGTCTGTCACAGACCAACCCCATATTCCCACTGTCCTGTACCCCAGGGCCAAGTGCTGGATGACTGGGGACCCCACTAGCACAGAGGCCCCCAGGATTACTCATACCATTCAGCCCTAAACTTGTCCGGCCTGTCGACCCCACCTTGCCCATTCCTTCCTGTGAAGCCCCCACTAGCCTTCCTGCCATGCTCCTGTCCCCTCCCTGATCCCAGGGCTTCTCCACGGGGCCTCGCCTGGCACAGCGCACCCTCTTCTCTTGGGAGCCGTGAGTGATAAGTTCTCCTTTCGGGGCACCTGTCTCCCTGCCTGGCATCTTACCACACCTTGAATGTGTCTTTAAGGTTTATTTATTTTTGAGACAGCGCAAGCGGGGGCGAGGCAGAGAGACGGGGCGCAGGATTCGAAGCGGGCTCTGCACTGTCAGCAGTGAGCCCGATGAGGGGCTTGAACTCACGAACCACAAGATCGTGACCTGGGCCAAAGTTGAATACTCAACCGACGGAGCTACCTGGGTGCCCCTTACCACAACTCGATTAAAACAAATCCTGGCTAGGGGGCGCCAGGGGGCTCGGACAGTTGAGCGTCCAACTCTTGATCGTGGCTCAGGTCATGACCTCATGATTCGTGAGTTCAAGGCCCGTGTTGGACTTTGTACTGACAGTGGGAGCCTGCTTGTTTTCTCTCTCCCTCTCTCTACCCCTCCTTTCGCTGCTCTCTCTCTCTCTCTCTCTCTCTCAAAATAAAGAAATGAACATTAAAAAAATCCCAGGTACAACAGAAAAATGTTTTTATTTTTGAGAGAGTGCAAGCAGGGGCGGGGGTAGAGAGGGGGACAGAGGATCTGAAGCAGGCTCTGCACTGTCAGCAGTGAGCCTGATGCAGGGCTTGAACTCACAAACCACAAGATCACGACCTGAGCCAAAGTCAGATGCTTAACTGCCTGAACCATCCAAGTGCCCCAAATCCAAGTGTGTTTTAAACACCTGTACCCATGCAACCTCCCCTCCACCACACTATCCTGCTTGTGTTCTTTGGATCTTAGCTGCATCTGAGAGTATCGTGCACATTGTTGATTTGATTTACTTTTTACTTGTGAATACAGTCTGCTGTCGCTCAAGGACGCGGGTGTAGTGCAGGTGGGGGACCTTCTGTCCGGTCAGCATCCCTGCTGCCTGGGGAACCGGACAGTCAATAGTTCTGGTCTGAATGAAGCCCCTGCTAGAATTGATGAGAAAATCAAATGAAAGAATGTCTGAGAAAGCATTTTGAAAGTTCTAAAGCACTATCCAACTAGAATGGTGTGTTTACTGGCAGATACCTCTCATCACTCAGATTAAGCTTTTCCTTATTTAACCCTTCCCCTGCCCTTGCCCCCTCCCCCCCACGAGTGCACTTATCATGACGGGCACTGGATGATCTGTGGAAATACTGAGTCACCATATCATACATCTGAAACTAATAGAGCACTGTATGCTAACTAACGAGTTAAAATAAAAACAACAAAGTGATCAAAAAATAAAATGAGGCATTTCATAGAGCATCCCAAACAGGTCTCAGAAGAGCTTCATGGAAATACTTCCATCCATTTTCCTTCCTGTGAGGTCAAGAGATCTATAGTGGTCTCAGAAAAAGTTCTCGTTGGGGAAAATTATGTCAAAGATGACACTGAGAGCCTTCTGTGCTTTCCCTGCTTCCTGGGCAATTTGACTACAGTTCCCAGCACCCCCTGCCATTAGATCCGGTCACGTGATCCATTCTAGCCAATGGCACGAGAGAGGAATTACTAGGCACCACTTCCAGGCCTGGCGCTCACAAACGCCTATGGAACCCTTCAGACTCTGCCTTCCCAGGTGAGCTCTGAAGCCCTGATGGAAAGCGGAAGTGACGCAAAGGGGTCTCGATTCCTACGTCACCTCTAGGACAGGTGGCACTCAGGGGCCAGCCACGTTCGTTTTGGACTTAACCTGAGAGAGTGTTACTGAGTTAAGCCGTGGGGTGCCGTGAGGACCGGCTTCTGCAGCTGTGGCCGACTTCCTTGACGGGGTGTCCGCTTGGTGGCAAGCGTCATGACGACAAGGGTCTAAAGCCCTCCTCACACTGGGCGACGTAGTGCAGAAGGTCAGAGGGCATGGCTCGGGCTCTTCGGGACCGGCCTCTTGCCTTGCCTGGGCTGAAAGGGGGCAGTCCCGAAGCCGTGAAATCCATGCATGTCAGCCGGGTGGGATTTGCAGAGCTCTAAAATGAGGCCGTCTGATCCTTCTCTGGGCCGGGGGCACATGGCCAGCAGGTGGAGACCTGATTTCCTCCCTGAACTGTCACTTGTCCGCGGGGCCCCGCTGTCAGCAAGCGGGAAGGACCGGGTTTCTGCCCCCACTGCCCAGGGCACCTCCCTTCCTGATCCCCTCCTGCATCCCGGCTGGGGATCGGGGCTCCGGCTGCACCCCTGGCCCCCAGTGGAAGCTGCACCCCTTTCTAAGCCCCTCAGCTCGCACCCTCCGCCCTCTGGGTACGCCATTCTCCCCTTCTTCCACAGGACCCCTCTCTGGGTCATTCAGAGCCCTCCTTCGCCCTCGACTGCGTCAGCCTCTAGCAATGGGGGCAAGTAGGCAAAGGCGCGACGTTCACAGGGACTCGGGCTTTCCTCCACGGGCTCAGGGAAGGGAAGACCGAACAGGAAGTACCTCTAATGCTTTCTCTTCCTGTCCCTGGGGGCGCTGGGCAGTAATGGCCAGGTTGGGTTTTTGAGGTCCTCAAATAAAGACCTGCGGGCACTTTCCAATCTGCTGAGGTTTCTCCTTTTATGATTCCCGCTTTTGACTGGCCCCGGCTGGGGAAGGTGACATGCTGGTTCTCTTCCCGGTGACAAACCCTGACCTCTGGCACGAAGAGCTCACGGACACAAGGTATGGAGACGTCCCGGGTGTCTAGAAGGCGGTTTTCCGAGGAACTAGGTGAGTAATTTAGATTCCAGTCCTGCTTCTGCACCAACCAGCCGCCTGTCTTCTGGCGGGTCCGTGGTCTCTGGGCTTTTTTCCACCCGCACAACATGGTGGTGGGTTTCTCAGTGCTCCCTCGCCACTGCAAGATCCAGATGTGACTCATTCTTTCATATCAGACAAATGAACTTTGTCTCTCTGGTGATTCAACTCTTAGAAGATGTTTGACATCTTCTTCTCAAAGAACCTAGCTGTACATCCAACTGATTCAACAGTTTAGTTGGCTTGTTTTATTTGTTTGTTTGTTTATTATGTTTATTTATTTTTGAGAGAGAGAGAGCATGAGCAGGGGAGGGGCAGAGAGAGAGAGGGAGACACAGAATTGGAAGCAGACTCCAGGCTCTGAGCTAGCTGTCAGCACAGAGCCCCATGTGGGGCTCGAACCCACCAATGTGAGATCATGACCTGAGCTGAAGTCAGATGCTCAACCGACTGAGCCACCCAGGCGCCCTTATTTGTTTTATATTTTTCAATTTTACTTTGTAATTGCGTAACAACAGCATGGGATTCCCTTGTAGCAGACTCTGCGGGCACAGCATGGGCGTGAGCTACGGTCCCAAGGTGCAGCGAGGTCTGGACCCCATTCTCCTCTGCAGAACCGCCACTCTGCAGCCCGAGCTACGGCTTCACACACCCCTCCCGCAGCCCCAGCAACTCCTTCTCCTCCCGTTTCTCGGAGTGTGACGATTTTACATACCTCCTGTGAGTGGAATCACGCGATACTTGTTTTTTTGTGACAACATGTATATTTACAGACAATAACCTTGTTCAGCCTTTGAACAGAGGGAAATCTCAGGGTTTTTAGAACTTCGATTACTGCAGTAGAGTTCGCATGCGAAGTTACGTTAGCTTCCTGTGCGCAGTCTCGGTGCACTTTGACTTGTGGTCTAAGCGCCGTAGGGGGTCCTCGGAGCTGCCTTAGGGGCCCTGCAGGGATGGGCTCATGCTCCCCTCTCCACCCCATGCCTGTCTCCCACCACGTTTGTGTTGCTTATGTGTTTGGGCTGCAAAGAGAGAGAGGATCCTGGGCTAGACGATGCGAATGTGATGACAGTCCTCACGTCAGATGGCTTATGTGTCACATGACATCTTCATTTTTCATTCAGAGTAAGAAGAGGATACAGTCCCCTCTTTTCCTTAGTCTTCTCTTGGTTCTGATGTTCTCAACTGCTTAACATGGCACAGGCCCAGAAGCTGCCTTCCCCAGCCCAGCAGCGCAGGGACAGCACCCGCGGAGATGCCCATCCGGGCTCCGTCCTTGTAAGCGGAGCCCGGGAAAGGTCGCTCCGGCACCTTCTCGGGCAGGTGACGTCCACCAGCGAGACAGCACCCCTGGGTGCGCCCGGCAGCCCGCGGGTGAGTGTTAGTGTGAGAGTTACCTGCGTGGGTTGTGCCTCAACCGTCCCTGGTCCCTCTGGTGGGTCCCAGCCCCACAGGATGGGGCAGGGAGTGCCACCCAGACTGGCTCGCCTTCTGGAAGCGGCCACTGGGACGGATGTCACAGTGAGTGGGAATATTCCTCCAGAGACACCGGGGTGAGACTACGTGAGTTTTGCAAACATGAACTTGTGCTTCCAGGACCCTGCCGGGATGGCAGAGCCCACCAGGTGGCGCGTGAGCTGCGGCGATGACAGAGGGGCCTGGGAAGGACCGTGAGGAGCCTGTGCCGAGGACCTCCCTCGGACAGTCCCCGCGTCACAGTTCTGTGCCACCGCGGTCCTGGTCTTGCTTCCGCAGGCCCAGGCTCTCTGCTGCTGCTTTAAAAGGCACACAGTAACTGTTTAAATTCTTTTTTTTAAATTGTATGTCACTTAGATAATTAATTTTCTTTTTACTTTTTTTTTTAACAGTTTATTGTCAAATTGGTTCCCATATAACACCCAGTGCTCTTCCCCACAAGTGCCCCCCTCCATGACCACCACCTCCCTTCCCCCTGCCCCTCTCTTAATGGTTTAAATTCTTGAAGATCCATAAAGTCCTTTGAACTCCAGCATGCACAGGACTGTATTTTTTAAGCCTTCCCCAACTCAAAATATGAGAGGATGTTTAGGGACCAACAACGGGCTTGTATGTAGAATATAGGAACTCTCAAAACTCATAAACATACCCTGTTGTAAAAGGGACAGAAGCACCAGCTGCCAGTTGGTGGAAGAGGAGAGGGGTGTGTGGTGGGCGTGGGTGTGAAGAGCCCTTCACCTCTGTTGGCCAGCGACGGTGTCACTCAGGCCACAACGGGAGGCTGCCGCGGACCCGCTGACAGGGTGGCAGAAAGCCCTGGGGTGACACCACACTCCGGGACGAGAGCAGAGACAGAGGTGTCCCAGACGTGGCCGGCGGGAAGGGCCACCGCACAGCTCCTCCAAAGAACAGTTCCCCAGTGTCCCCTGAAAAGGAACAATGGACTTTCCACACCGCCAAGCAGTGGCGCTCTTGGACATTCATCCCGGAGGAATGAAGACGTGTTCCCACACAGACATTTGCACACACGTGTCCACAGCACCGCTGTTTGTAATGGCCCCAAACTATTGGAGAGACATGATTTCAGAAATGGAAAGTAGGTTGTCCTGGGTGTGGGGGGAGGGGGGAGGGATGAGGGGGAGGGAGCAGGTGTGGCCATAAAGGGTATCACAGTGCTGCTGTGAGTAATGGCCCCAAACTATTAGAAAGACATGATTTCAGAATGGGAAGTAGGTTGTCCTGGGTGGCGGGGTGGAGGGAGGAGGGAAGGGGTGGGAGGGAGCAGGTGGAACCATCACGGGTATCATGAGGGAGCCTTGGGTGATTCTGCCTCTCCCCTGTTCACATCTGTTTTGTCTTCCCCAGCTGAGTGAGCCTGGGTAAGGCACTTTAGATGTATGGGTTTTGATTGCCTGTGGATATAGGAGGGGTTATATCAATGGCTCTATTTCAAAGGCTTATTGTGAGGATTCAATGAGATATTTTATAAAGAACATTTCCTAGTGCCTACAGCATTGCAAGTGTTCAAGACACGTTAGCTTTTCCCATAATATAAGTTATAATCATGACATTAACTTAAACGTATGCATATGGAATGGAAACTACCAATTATCTTTACAGAGAGGCTGGTTGTGTTTTCATATTCCGGCGTTTGAGAGATCATTTGGAAGATTCTCCCGTCTAATTTTGCTCTTAAAGGGTCTTGACAAGGGTATCTGTGTGTCTGTAAGTGTGTGAAGTGCTTTCCGGTCAGCACCTTCCCGTATCCGTAGTTTGACTAAAGGGAATTTGCGACTTCCTCTCTCTGGTGTCTGTTTTCTGCCCAGCATCCGTCATTACCCGAGCCTCGTCTAGGTCACTAAGTGACTATTGCTACAGAATTTATTGTTATACCCACAGTTTACACAAGAAAGGAATTTTCAGAA
Organism: Mungos mungo; assembly: GCA_004023785.1. NCBI lineage: Eukaryota > Metazoa > Chordata > Mammalia > Carnivora > Herpestidae > Mungos > Mungos mungo. The sequence goes on along the minus strand of PISW01009569.1, from coordinate 20,591 downwards.
GACTCTCAGTTGAGTGATAGCTTTCAGTAACTATACCAAGTCCTCTGGGATCATCCCCGTAGTAATGTTTGAAGAACGGGCTGGGTAATCTGGCTGTGTGGTCGTCACTCATGTCAGACATTCGCCGGGTGCCGTGTTGAACATTCGCCCGTTGTTAAAGAATTTCTGGAAGACAGCCACCCAGGTGCCTAGCACCCGCTCTCTTTAAGTTTTTCATGAGATCTTGAAAAAGGACTTACATTTCGGTAGATCCTGACCCGGTTTGCCCTGGCTCTTCCTTCCCGGCTATAACGGCGGACAGCGGGCAGTGGGCCGTGGGCCGGATGTGACATTTAATTTTCCGGCTTCCTCGGCTCGCCTGATCTAGTGGTAGCAGTTTCGTTTACATTTCTTATTCGAGCCAACATTCTGTCTTTTGGTTTTAGCTTTGGAATCCTAGACCTGTGGTTTCAGAACGAGCAACTTTGCAGCCCCAGGGTCAGGGTCAGGGGGAGGGAGCTTGTCCGGGGCTCCCTATTCCTGGCGCACGTGGTAGAAATCTCAGCGGGGCCTGGGACACCCCTGGAAGCTTGACCACGGAACCCCCTCTCCGCAGCTCACGATATCTGTACCTCCCACAGCTGTTAAAGTCTCTATTTCCAGACGTGTGGAAGGCTGGCCATCCCAAGATCACTGATCTGTTAAATGTCTTTCTTTTCCGCTGGAAACATTTCCTGGGTGTAAAAGATCTTCAAGGTCATGGATTACAAGGAAAGCCTATTGATTTCAGGTTTGCTCTTCTCTGATCCCCTCCAAATCCTCTTCCCTCCTTCTTACACGTCTGTCTCCACGCTCACTCCACTCCCGGGGACCCCCACTCTCCAGCACCCGGCAGACAGAGCTAAGGACTGGATTTGCAGGATATTTACCCTGCAAATAAGCCCCTCAGAGTTCTACCCGCTAATTACCCACATAATGCAAAAGATAAATGGGGCTTGTTAACGCCAGTGCTGTTAGCACTTTAACTTTTTTAAAAAACCATTTTAATGATGATTAAGTAACCATAGGATACTGCATTATCAAGGTCTCTGTTTTTGTGCATTTTGGCTGGTTCTTAGTTGGCCGGTCTCTGAGCCAATTCATGGGGCATGAAGACAGGCGCTGGAGAAGCTGAGATTTTTAAGAGTTGTCACAGCCCTTTTAACATTTTATAGCTAAATTTACAAGAAGTTGCTTCTAAAACAGTCCTGTGAGCGGACTCCCTTAACATAAATAATTCAGCTAATCTTAATTAAATATTCCAACTGAGGTTTTGGTCACTGCCTTTTCACTTGGTTTATGGTACCAACTTGCTAAGTTGAGAAACACTGTTAAAAAATTAAACGCGTATCTCTTATCATTCAGACAGCTTTTAAAATTCTGCTTGAAACAGATACTTCCTGGCTTAAATCAGTGTTAATCTCGGATTAACTTTCTATTCCTTTTCAACTAAAGGAGTTTGGGACACACACTGAGTCTAGGTCTGAGTCACTAATATTGGCACCTCAAAACTTAAAAAATTTTTTTTTAACATTTTATTAATTTTTGAGAGACAGAGAGAGACAGTGATCAGGGGAGAGTCAGAGAGAGAGAGAGGGAGACACAGAATCCAAAGCAGGCTCCAGGTTCTGAGCTGTCAGCACAGAGCCTGATGCGGGGCTTGAACCCACGAACCGTGAGATCATGCCCTGAGCCGAAGTCGGACACTTAACTGACTGAGCCACCCAGGTGCCCCACGACACCTCAAAACTTAAAAAATATGTCAGGAAACTAAAAAATCAGAGAAAAGTCTTGTCCTAAACACCCGGTCAGCAAAAATTAACCGACATTCAAGCCCTTTTCTCTCTGCCAGCCTTGCCCTGCATGGGCACGTGGTCTTGAGTGCCTCATTTAATCCTTCCAGCATCTCCTGGAGGGCGTATTATCCATTTGTGGCAGGTGGGGAAACTGAGGCCACGCGGGTTAAAGTCATTTTCTGGAGGTCATCGATCTGATCTGGAGTTTCCCGGCACAGAGTCCATGCGCTGCCTGCGTCGGAATCACTCGGGGTTCCAAAGTGCAGACTCGGAGAGCTTCTAGAGTTCTGGAAGGGGGACACATCGATCTTCATCGTTTTAACGGTCTCCCTAGGCTGTTCATGTACCTGCCACGGTGAGGCCACTCTATTTACAGGATAGCCGTTTCTGGACGTGTGTGAACTCTGCTCACGAACCAAACCTGAGTTCCCCACGCGGCTCAGTCCGTTGGAAACTAGTGAGAGAATGGGAGTGTGTCTTCAGTCCTTCAGACCTCCAGGCGTCTTGGTGCTTTTTGCATGATGGATGACCTCTGGTCAGAGCTGCCCAGGTTCTCTGTTGATTTCCCATCACTTTTGACCGCCAGCAGCAGTTGGGGCTCCCAGGGCCTCAGTCCCTTACGCTCAGGTTTTCATGAGGGGTTTACTGCTGCGAGTCAGTCCAAATCCAGTGAGAAAACAGAAACCCGCTAGGCCTTTGGACAGAGGGAGTTCAGCGTAGGGGATGGTTATACAGATGGCAGAGGACCGGGAAGCTCCACGGGATGGCGGGCCCCTGAGCGACCAGGACAACCGGACGATGGCACTGTTGTGTCTCACCTCGTCTGGGAGACACTTGGGGGAAGGAGTGTTGCCAGAAGCAGGAGCTGGACCGGGTGGCAGGTTCTAGAAGCATCCAGGGACAGTCAGGAAGGAGATGCTGAGGACGGGGCTTGAGGCAGAGGCCTGGCTCCTTCCTTCACCTTCCACAGGTACCTCTCGTTGGCCAAATCCCCGGAGAGTTGGCCAAGAGGCTGAGCTCCCTAAAATGCACAGCAAGTGGGGGAGGTGGGAGCGAGGGGGCTGGGAGCAAGGGGCCGGGGGTGGGTGTACACGTCGTCCTCGGGGAGGGGGACCCGCCACTGTTTCCCCGTCCCGCGCCCACAGAAGAGGAAGGAAGAATCTGCTGATGCGTGGCGGCAGGCTCCCGGCTGGCATCTGTGAGCCGTGGTCACCTGGTCAGGGCCCTCCGCTCATCAGAGGCCCTTTCATGTCCATGGGACCCCCATGATCTCATGCGGCAGGGGCCAAGGCCACACTGGCCCTAACTTCTGGCTTCAGAGATGGGGGGCAAGATCCATGCAACTCCATGGTCGGTAAGACATGGTCTACGTCCTCGTCCAGGGAACTCATGATTATGTTAGGTTCACAGTGAGGCGAATGAAGGCTGCTAGTCAGCTGGCCTCACAATAGAGAGCGGGTCCGGATTTTCCAGGTGGACCCATGTCATCACGAGGATCCTTCAAAGTGGCCCAGGGAGCCAGCAGGCGACGGACTACCGAGCGTGATGTGTGATGAAGGTCGCCATCCAGACTGAGGGGGGTAGGAACCCCCTCGGGGTCATCTTCCACAACTGGCCCTTTGTCAGAGGAAACGGACCTCCAACACCAACACCAGCCACGCTCAGAAGTAAACTTCAGATGTGCTGAAGATACACTACAAATCACCTTACGAACGAGAAATTTGAGGATAGTGTGTTACATCGTGGAGTAAGGAGGCGTGCTTGCTTGAGGAGGACGAGAAACACGAACGCGTGAAGGAAGGGTGGGTGGTCACGCCCACGTGAAAACGTGAACCGTCTGTGTGCAAGGGCCTCGCAGAACGAGGCAGAGCAGGGGGGACAACCCGCCGCGTGCACCGCGTGTGTGATGAGAGGCCACGCCCCCTGCTTCCCAGCAGCTCCTGCGAACCGGTGAGGAGGACCCGGAGGAGGGGACCCGCGGGTGTGACCACAGACAAGTCCCCGACCAGCAAACACAGGTGGCCGCGTGGAGCTGCTGCCCTGGTCGTGGTCTGGGAGGCTCCTGTCCCTTGTCGCTGGTGGTGGTGTTTTAGCCAACGGTTCCCAGCTGTTGCTTCTTCTTAGCCCCGAAGTTTCATGTGAGCGCTCTGCTTTCCACAGGGTTGGATTCCTTTGGATTCTCCTCTTGTGCTTACCTGGGTTTATTGAGCTGTGGTCAGAAAGTATGGTCCGGGGGTGGCTGGGGGCTCAGTCGGTTGAGCATCTGACTCTTGGTTTTGGCTCAGGTCATCGTCTCACCGTTCATGGGTTTGACTGCCAAGTCAGGCTCTGGATCCTGCTTGGGATTCTCTTTCTCTCTCTCTCCGTCTGTCTCTGCCCCTCCCCTGCGTGCGTGCGCTCTCTCTCAAAAATAAGTAAATAAACTTAAAAAAAGTATGTTCTGAATGATCTCTGTCTTGGGAAGAATGTACACAGATCACGTGTATGAACTAATAAAATCTTAATTAAATCTTTCCTTAGTGCTCTGAGAATGTTTATTCCAATTTGTGGTGTAAAAATGTTAGACATAGTTCTTAAATATTGTACGAAGGTTGTTAATTGTTACTCAAATTCTTGAATCTCATTTTTTTCTATTTAATTTATTTCTGAGACATGCATTTCTTGTTTTCCCAGTTTCTCCTTGAACTTACATATCTTTTGCTATAGGTATTTTGATGCTTTATGAGGTGCCTGAGGACATGTGACTCTTGGATTGTCTTTGTGAGTTCCTTATAACCAACATCAAATTACTTGTTTGCCCTGGGGCGCCTGGGTGGCTCAGTGGGTTAAATGTCTGACTCTCAATTTCACCTTAGGTCATGATCTCATGATTCGTGAGATCGAGCCCCATGCCGGGCTCTGCCCTGACCCTATGGAGCCTGCTTGGGATTCTCTCTCCACCTCCCCTGCCCGTCTCTCTGCCCCTCCCCCATGTGCTGTCTCAAATGAGTAAACATTAAAAACAAAGGAACGTTTGCGTTGAACTCTCACACTGGTCTTGCTTACTACCGCCTCTCCCGGGCTTGCTTGCCGGCGTTCCCTCTACGGTTCGGTTTGCTGTGCGTCTCCTGTAGCAGCACCTGCCTTTAAGTGGGAACCGAACCCGTTAAGATTACTGACGTGTCCTGAGTTATGCCAGGGAGGACGTTTTTCGGTCTTCTGTTAATATTTTGGATGACCACCGGTCAATGGAAATAAGAAGTGAAGCTCCTAAATTACCAGAGAAAAGAAAGAGAAGGATTTCCACCAATCCCGGAAGCATAAGGAGAGACACAACCCAACGGGGAAGGCCACACATTAAACCAAACCTGTGCCACCTTCTTCGACCTTCAGTATGCGTTCTCCCCAGTTACCCTGCGGAGGTTTTTTATGAGCCCCTTGGAATTTTAGCTATTGATGGTTTTCTCTTTTATTAAGGCTAGTTTGGAAGTCCATTCCTGAATCCTGCGTTAAAGGCAGTGATGACAGTCACTTAAGTGACACTTGCTGGCCCTGCCTGTGATCATGGAGCCCAGTGCACCGCTGAGTGACTGCTCACAGTGCCGCTTTGGCGAGGCCGCGGCATTCATGCTCCGGGTCAACAGACGTCGGTGTTTCTTCCCGGTTTTCTAGGAGGTGTCAGTAAAGCGTCTTGGTTATGGAGCATATTTTGAAATCGGTCTTCAGTGTATGGCTGTTCGTTTTATGCTGATAGCTGGTGATTCTTCGTTGCCTATTAGTTTTTCTGGTCCACATCCGGATTAAGCTGGTGTGAATGATCTCAGGAACCATGCAAGGCAGTGCTCTGTCTCCCCAGAGTAAACCTCACCCTGGCAGGGAAGGTGCTCAGTAGGAAGCCCTCCCTTCAAGGACCTGGTTGGGAAGGGCTGTCCGTCCTCCCGCTGAGGGCTCCAAGGTCTCCAGCTCCCCGTCACCCCTCCTGGCTCTTAGCCATGCAGCACGCGCACGCGCACATGCATATACACACAGAGAAAGCTGCCGGGGTAATGTGGACAGACACCCACTTCATCTAAGGTGACGAGAGTGTCCCCTAAGCCCCCAAAGGCAAGAATCTCTGGTTAAAACGGTTTCAAAATGTGTTCTTTTCTGAATAATAATACTTCTGTTAAAAAGGTAGGAAGAGACCACACTGGCGAGCCCACGTTGGATGCTGTGACTCCATCGCTGGTGTAAGCAGGGAGGCAGGAAGGGAGAGAGGACCCTGTCGTCCCTCTGGCTGGTGCAGGGGGGCAGGCAGGATGCACGGAGGGAGGGCCGCAGGGGCATCTGCTGCGAACACAGCAGCCTGGCCTGTGCCGCTTCTGAGACCCCATAAAGCAGGAGCGCAGGTCCTGACCCGTGGCATTACCTCCTCGTCCTCCCCGGGAGAGCGAAAGGAAGGTTGAAGTGAGCATGGGGAAAATGGAAACCCCTTCTTTGTGAGCCGCTCACCCTCCTCCCCGCACCCCTCCAGCTGCCATCGTTTGGGCTGTGATGCTTTGCACTTGCGTCCCATACCCACCCATCATGTCTGCAGTTTCCAGAAGTTTCTCCAAGACGTATTTCCATGCTGGCACTATTCCTGCTTCCCCATGACCTCTAGGTTCTTATTTTATAGCGCTTTTTTTTTTTTTCCGAGGAGATGTGAAAAGGAGGTGATATAAACACGTAGACAGTCCACCTCTTGGACTGAAAGGTGAGGGGAGCTGGGGGTGAGACATGGAAACCGAGGGAGATGTCAGGGGGAGACGGGACATGAAACCAAACCTTGATCGACAGTTTTGCAACTTCGGTGCTCGGGAGAAAACAGTCAAGTAGGGCTTTTCCAGTTTCAGGGATTTCACGGTCTCGATCCGGAGACACCAGCATCACTGGTGTCAAGACGCCAGCGTTTAGTGGAGAGCTGTGCTCCGGGCAGCTTCCGCCTCTGCCCTTCGTTTCAGCGTCTGGTTCACATGGATGCCATTCCAGAACTCCTGTATCCTCCTCCGCCTAATCCTTGTCCTTCAAAGGCGAGAACTCATTGTGTCCTTTGCGGACATCCACACAGAGCACTCTCGTCTACACTGGCAGTCCATCCCAGTGTTACTTTGGAAGACCGCCCTCGTGGACTGGGGGGTAGCAGTGAGCATCCCAGGTGCCCCTCTGAGTCACCTGAGAGCTTCTTGTCTGTACTGTCCTTTGGCACTTGCTGAGACGCAGCATCCTTTCAAAGCGCCGCAGCCCATGGGGTCCTAGAGGTGGGTGCGGGCCACCGAGCTGCTGAGTCTTCGTTCTGTTGTGTGCGTCTGTCACCGATCTGGTGCCCTGCTCTCCTCTGCCCTGGATGCAGGGAGTTACCTTTCTCCGCTCCTTTCTCCCTGCCCTGGGGCTCTGGTGCCCGCTGGGAGGAAGGAAGCCGAGGAGACCTGGTGTTCACACCCACGTTCCGCCTCAGGCAGGTCTCCTCAGAGCTCCTGCTCTTGTGGGGAGGCCCCTCCCCCAGGAATCTGACGCCAGCCCCCCACCCCCCACCCCCTGCTGCTGGTCCTGGGACCCTGCCTTCCCCCTGCAATGGGAATGACACCTGATGGTCTAAAATCTTGGCTGCCTTGGGCATCTTCGTTCTTCCAATATTGGTGCACATTTTCTGTATTAAATTCTCTTGGTTTGGGGCACCCTGATGGCTCAGTCAGTTGGCATTGACTACTTTGTTTTGGCCCACGTCATGATCTTGTGGTTTGTGAGTTCGAGCCTGGCACAGGGCTCTGCGTGGACAGCATGGAGCCTGCTTGGGATTCTCTCTCTCTCTCTCTCTCAAAAATAGATGAACTTAAAATTTTTTTAATTCCCTTTGTTTGAAATTCTCCCCTGGCTTCTGTGTTCTCGCTGTACCCCGAAGGATGCAGTGTGTATGCAGCTTCTCAACAACTCACTTATCGGTTAAGAAAATACAGGGGCGCCTGGAGGGCTCCGTCGGTTGGATTTCTGACTTCAGCTCAGGTCACGATCTCATGGTTTGTGGGTTCGAGCCCCGCGTCGGGCTCTGTGCTGACAGCTCGGAGCCTGGAGCCTGTTTTGGATTCTATGTCTCCCTCTCTCCCTGCCCCTTCCTTGCTTGCGCTGTGTCTCTGTCTCTGTCCCTCTCTCAAAAATAAACATTAAAAGAAAAAGAAAAATGAAAATACGTGCTGCCTCCACATAGCATGCACCGTGCTGGAGGCCAGGGATTTAAAACCAAAAAGAGAAGTAACAGAATAAATCCCTGTTGTCTTACCATCCAGTGGTTGAGAACTGTGTGTGAGGGACACGGTTTCCGCCTGGGCCCCCGCCACGCCCCAGGCCCTGGAGAGTGGACAGCCTTGTGCGGAGCGCAGGCAGCCATGTTTCGGCTGGTGCTTAAATGTCGGGTTCCCACCTGGACTTCCGTTCTGGCTCTGAAGCGACCGGAGATGGGGCGGCAGCTGAGGAGTTAAGCCTGTGTCTTACTCGAGGCTGGGCTGTCGCCGCCGCCGACTCCTGCCGGTCCTGCAGGGGTGCTCCAGCTCTGGGTGCAGAGAGAGCCAGTTTACGCCCCCCCTCTGGCACTTTCAAGAGCACAGATGCCCTAAAACCCCTTCTTGTTAGAAGACGGGTCAGCATCCCTGCTGAACATTCTAGCAGCCGATGCCCGAGTGTTCCCAGTGGGGTGAAGCCCGTGAGACACTTTTGACCCCTCGGAATGCCAGGTGCCCCTTACCAGCCAGCTTCCACACCTTATCCTGCTGGGAGCCGATGTCCCGAGCTTTGAGAGGAGGGCCCTGGCCAGACGCGCCCTGGGCTCTGGGCTCTGAGTCTCCGGCAGGGCTCTGCACTGTCCTCATGCGAGCCAATGTATCGGGTGGCATTCATCAGTCTCCGAAGTGCCATGCCCAGAACGACATGTCCCTGGAATCAAAGTCGTTAGAAGCTTGGTGGGGGGACGGCGCTCGATGTGATGGGTGGGTGATTGGTCAGGCCGCTGGGCCACTTGGAGTTTCCTTGACTGTGCAGGTGTTGCCTGGTGCCCTGGACAGTGACAAGTGACGCTCTCATGGGAGCTGGATCGCAGAGAAGGTCGCTCTTGGTCTGGGGTCTGGACAGTTGCATTGGTGTAGAACAGAGTTCTTAATTGGTTTTTGTGAAGGATGAACATGGACCCATTGAGAATTTGATAAAAGCTAGGGACCCTTTTGCTAGAAAAATGTATTTGCGCATAATTCTGTATAGTCTCTCTTAAACCACGGCCCAGATCCGCAGCCCCGGAGACGGAGTATGCACATCTAATGTGTGCCGGGGGAACCGGAGGCGCTTGACACGTGAGAGGTTTTCTGGGGGCGTTTATCCCACCGAAACTGAAGAGAGGCAAAGGCTGCACATTCACAGCCAATGAAAGTCCAAGTTTGTTGCTCGGACGAGAGGCCCGTCTCCTCTGGGCCGCAGCTCTCCTTGGAGGCCGCCGAGGCAGCGGGTGTCTGGGCTCCTGGTCCCTGCAAACATTCCCACGTGGCTTCTATTCCTGTCACCGCTCAGCTCAGAGACCAGTCTTGTCAACTTTACCAACAACCTCGATCTTTCCGAAGTTGATGACGCTTTTGGTCTTCATCGCTCAGGACAGTTTGGCAGCCTCCAACCCAGCTGGTTGCTCTTTCCTTGAAATTTATGTCGTTTGTGACTTCTGTCGGGTTTTCTGCTACTTCCCTGGCCTCTGTCCTCAGTCTCCCGTGCTGGCTCCGTCTCTCCCAGCAGCATCGTAAGTGTTGGGGTGTCCCACAGCCCCATCCTGAGATCTTATTTCATCTCTACCTCTGCTATATCTCTACGTAGTTTCATGCGGTCCCATTGCCTTAAAATTCTGGATGCTCAGTGTCTCCAGTCTGGACCATTGCTCTGAGCTCTGAAGCAGATGTCCAACTGCCTACCTGAAATCCCTGCTTGGGTAAATAAGCATCTTGAAATTGGCATGTCCAGGTGAAGTTCACGACGGCAGTAAGTTGCATTTTTCTCGGGGCTCAAGGGGGGAGGCGACTCATTAAACATTTACGGGACACTCTTAATGGTTTTTTTCTTTCCCCTTTTCTTGACCGCCCAGCATGTTTGAAAATCCAGCCAGACTTCCGCCTCCAAAACAGATCACCGTTCAATTGGTGCTCTCCATGTGCCCCTCTAGGCCACCTTTCACCCCCACCTGTCCCCTGTGGCGCTGGGGCCCCATGGGCCTCCTGCTTCCTCCCCCACCTCCCAACCACACTTGCACCAGCGACCACAGTGACTTTTCATAAGCACGTATCCAATGGCCTTACCACGTTCAGCTTCTAAAGCATGCTGGCATTTCTTGTTAGAACAAAATAAACTTCTTTCCCACAGTCCACATGGGCCCCATCATATGCCTATCTCAGACTCTCAAAGTCTGCACTAAGAGGCTAGCATTGCAGCCGGGCTTTGTGGTTCTTAAATATGCTAGGTTCTTCTTCCCTGCGCCTCGAGAATCCTAGAGGAAATATGGCACTCCTGAATCTTCATGCATATGCTGCCTTATTTCTTCAATCATAACACAAGCCCTTGAGAGCAGGGACCTGATTTTATGCTCTGCACCTTCAACATCTCCACCTTCACCTCCAACCACCTGCCTTTGCCAGTGTCTAGGACAATATCTTACACTAATTCATTTAAGGCTTTATTTATTGAGCACCTACTTACATATCAGGCTCTGTGATAAGCCCTGGAACTATAGATGTTAGATGCTGAGAATTGTTTCTTTCTTAGTCTAGAAATATGAGCCATCGCATGGGGAGGATGGGAGGGAAGAGATACCTGCCGTTAGAAGTGTGGGAGGCACGAGAGCAAATCTCAGCTTGGGTAGAATTTTGCTGTTCTAATGAATGACACTATCGCGAGGTATCTTTATTGCTTTGGGTTCGTGATGGACTAAATAGTGCCTTAGTTGCTTGCAAAAGTAAATATGATTTCCCAAAGTGCTAAATCCACTTCTAGGCTGTAGCTGAGAGAATCAGGTGTAATGGAAAATAATGCTGCTCCTAACTGAACTAGACAACAAGCGAGGTAAATAAGCCCTTCCACGTCTTCCTTCCCCCGTGAGTAACGTCTTCTGCTCCGAGTTTTGCTGGAAACACAGCAGAACAATAAATCCAAGCATGTTAGAGAAGAGACTGTTACTCGTCTAGCCTCAGACTCTTCTCTCCGACTTACACACAGCCACTACACGACGTTAGGCGTGTGGTTATTTGTGTTCTGGTGTTATATTTAACGGGAAGACTCTACGATACATCTTTGCTTCAAAGCTGTGCTGTGTCTTAAAAAAAATGTTGAAACAAGCCTTGCCCAGGTCTAGCCAAAAGCTTCCCTGCTCGTGTAAATGCGATTAGCTAGGAGGTACACATGTTGCCTAGAAGCGTCGTTTGTGGAGTTTAGTGAGCAAGTGGAGGCTCCTTGTGAATTTTAAACCGTTAATTACAGAAGATCAGACCAGCTTGGTTCAACTTAGACGGAGCTGGGATATTCTGATCACAGGGGGCTTATGGGGTTATTTAAAAAGTTTTCTTAATGTTTATTTTATTTTTGTGAGAGAGAGAGAGCATGAGTGGGGAAGGGACAGAGAGAGAGAGGGAGACACAGAATCCAAAGCAGGCTCCAGGCTCTGAGCTGTCAGCACAGAGCCCGATGCGGGGCTCGAAGCCATGAGTTGTGAGATCATGACCTGAGCTAAAGTCAGATGCCAACAGACTGAGCCACCCAGGTGCCCTGGTTATTTTGTTTAAACTAAGTATTTTTTTCCTTTTCTGCTCAAATAAAAACTGTAAGCAGACCTGATGAGGAGTTAGTATGCAAAATATACACAGAACATCTACAACTCAGCAACAAAAGACAGATAGCCTGATTTTAAAATGGGCAAAGTACAAGAATTGGTATTTCTCCCAAGAAGATATGCTGGTGGCTAATAAATACTTGAAAAGGTGCTCCACCTCACTGCTCCTAACAGAAATGCAGAGCCAAGCCCCGGGTAGCTACTGCCTCACACGCGTCAGGATGGCCACCCTCAAAAAGAAGAGAAAACACCAAGTGTTGGCAAGGGCACAGAGGGCCTGGACCCCTTGAGCGCTGTCAGTGGGAGTGGAAGATGGCGCAGCTGCCGTGGGAAACAGCGTGGAGGCTCCTCAGAGACCTGTCACGTGATCCAGTGATCCCATTTCAGGGTATTCATCCCAGAGAACTGATCTCAGGCTCCCGAGAGCACTCGCCCCCCATGTTCGTCACAGCATCTTCACGATAACCAGGGTGGAGAAGCAAACCATGGCCCATCTGTTCAGTGGAGTATTACAGAGCTTTAGAAATGAAGAAAACCCTGTCACGTGATGTGACACAGATGGACCTTGAGGACATGATGCTAAGCGAAATACTCCAGTCACAAAAAGACAAATACTGTATGCTTCCATTGACACGAGGCACCTAGAGTAGTCAAAGTCGTAGAAGCGGGAAGTGGAGCATTTACAGGGGGCTGAGGTGGGAGAGAGGGCAGAATTGGTGCGCAGTGGGCATGGAGTTTCAGTCTTACAAGACGAAAAAGTTCCGGAGCTCCGTTGTACAACAGTGTGAATATATTCAGTTATATATTAATATATGTAATATATTTAACACTGATCTATACACTTCACAATGGTTAAGGTGGTAAGTATAACGTTGTGTGTTTTTTTGCCAGAACGGGACACACAGACCCTCTAACTCCTGAGCTTTCTCCTGCCCACGGTGTTGGAAGTCACTGGTGGTGTGGTTGGAAAGTGTCAGTATTGGCGATGATTTAAGTTGCAAATGTTAGCAGATTGCAAACAGCAAGTAAATAACTTAGTATATATGTCAATGGCTTAGACCGGTGCCTGATCCATGGTAAGCCCTACACACTCCTTTAGCCAAAGCCCTCAGCCCGGGTGTGGTTTGGAATATAATTTCTTGTCCTGATCGGCTGTTTATGGTGCCTATATACCATATAATATGGTATCCTCAGCAGCACCCTATAATTAAGCATGTTATTATTTCTCTAGAGCACTATATGAATATTCATAATAAATGGGAAAATCTAGACTCTAAATTGCTTCATTTTAGTTCATGTCAGGAGCACTGCCAAAAAGTTACGAAAAACCCCACGCAAACCCGAGTGGTTTCTCAGGGCTTCTGGGCGTGTTCTGTCATCCCTGGTCTGTAGACGGAGACCCCGGAGCCCCAAGCGGTCCCACGCCCGAGCCAGGGCCAGAGCAGGCAGCGTGGGTCTCCCGTGGTGCACGGCACAGACCATTCCGTAAGAATTTGGTGATGTCGGGCTCCGCTGGAGTTACCCTTTCTGTTGTCTTCCCTGCGTGGAAGGTGCATTTGACAGCACGTTGTGATTGCGTGTGGAGCAGAGAGTGCCTGGAGGAGAGCGGGCCTGGAGGGTCCTTGAACTTGTCCCCTTGTCGGGGCAGGGCCGCCTCAGCTCCGCCCTCCCCCTGTGATTCTTCACAGTTCTTGCCTCGTGGCTGTGCCCTGGTGGCCACCTGACTTGGTGGTGTTGGTCCCCACTCCTGTCCCATGTCCTCACCTAGCGGGGTCCCTGTGTCCCTGCATCCCTCTGCAGGTGGAGATGTTAGAGACTTTGTGCCGTGGGGTCAGCCCTTGACTGACACGTGGTGGGGGCTCAGCTGTGTCCCCTCCTAATAGGGCTGTCTCGAGGTCGTCCAGCTTCCAGGATGTGAGGTGAAAGCCCAGGCACGAGCACACCCTTTGCTGCCTTTCTCCCTTCCCTGCTCTCACGTCCTCTCTCCCCAGTGGGCTCTGCCTGTCTGTGAGCACGGCTCATCAAGTGTGGTGTGGCTGCAGCCACCTGTCAGGATGTGCATGTTGTCAGAGCCACTGAGTCACAGGGCTCCACGGCACCGCAGCTGTAGGGCCGCTTTCTTCGTTCCCTGCAAAGGAGAACATATGTTCTTACTTGTCCTCACCCCTGCGGTAAGGCAGCCTCATGCCCAGTGACAGATGATCGCCAGGGCCCCACATGGAACGGCCCTATTTAGTTTCAATGGCAAACATTACTGGTGACTTTTTCATATCACGAAAGGCCCTCGACCCCAGTAACTGGTGGCGGTCTCTGTGTGGAAATGGATCTGTTTCCCTTTTCTTCCATCAGGATACGTTACACAGTTACTACAGGGCAATCTTCTGCAGTATCAGTGTCTGCCTTGCTCCTTTTTGTCTCAGCTTCTCCATCCATCCGCTCAGGGGAGCTGCAGGGAGCAGGTCAGGATTTCATGGGCTCCAGGAAAGTGTGCGCCGGGAGGTCCACGCAAAAGCCCGCGTACCACTCCCATCCTCCTGGCCGGAGCTTAGAAGAATTTGGGGCGAACTCCCAAGAATCTGGAGGAAACATGAAGGGGACTTCCTGAAGGGAGTGACCAAGACTGAAGCCCAAACTGAGCTTGGGCTGCTGTTTGTCAGAATCTCTACTTGGCACATCTGGAAAGATGGATGTAAGACTCTCTGAAGACGTCCCCACTCCTGTGGCAGGGAAGCAGGACCAGCAAGGCCAGGGGCACGTCTCAGGAGTGGTCTGTGTGGATGGTGGCCAAGGACTGGGGACCTGGGGACATCGCCCTGGGGGAGACTCTTGGGAAAGGAGAAAACCCTGAAAAGAAGGAAGTTCTGGGGACTGGGTATCTTGGAAAATAGTTCAGTTGGGTTACCAAGAGACTGGTTTGCTGTGGTTGGTCACTGGCATCTGGACTGAGCATCCTGGGTGCCGCGGGAGGGACCAAGTTCAGTGTCCGTGAACACACCTGTGATGTACTCACCGCAACACCCAGGATTCTGACCAGTAAACGCAAGCCCGTCCTTTTAGAACCAGTACCAGCAGCACTGAGAGTGCAGAGAGACAGAGGTGAGTTGTCTTCTCAATGTCCCGACTGTAGCCTTTGATCATAGAGTTGGGAGGGGATCTCGGATCGCTCACCAGACTCTGGGCAGATAGACAGGGTGACGGACAGAAGGTAAGAAGGAGGGTGAGTACAGCCTTCTTCGAGGTGGCCAGTGGGATTCATTCTCTGCGGGTTTCATGAGAGACCTGTAAAGATGTTTAAGACCTTTATATTGGATTCTGAGTTTGTAAGACTCAAACCTCGTCTTGCAGAGAGAGGGTGATTCCCACATGTCCAACCCAGGCTTTGCTGGTGGGGACAGCAAGGGCCGTCACCGAAGTGTCAGGACAGGCACAGAGCGGGCTTTTGGGAAGATGACCGTGAGTCCCTCCTGCAGGCTCTGAGAGCCGCTTGTCAAGGCAGCGGATGCTGCAACCCCTCCAACTTGGCGTGCCCCTCCGCTTAACGGGGACACAGAAAAGTTGTGCCTTGGAGAACAGCAGATCTCAGTGTGGTCTGGGGGTCGAACGCAGCCATCACAAGATGACACGAGCTCTGGTGTTCATAGTCTTGCTTTTTCTGTGAGGGAATAAGACCATTTCATGATAGAGTCACCCATTAGGAAAACACCCCCCCCCACCAAATGCAGAAGCTGAGGGGCACTTGAGAGGGTGTGTCTGTAGGTGTGGTGGCTGCAAGTGTCACAGAAGACGAGGAGTAAGAAAATGGAGCGCATTTGGTTTCACAAGACTGAGTGTTCGCTCCCCCTGCCTGTCTTGCCTCCTGAAAGAGGCACACAGGACACAGCACGGAATGGAAACAGCCAGAAACTGCTGATGGCATAGGGATGGTGTGGACACAGCCCTCAGGGACGAGCCGGCCCGGACCCGTGACCAGTGGGGATTACAGACGGCAGACGGGTTAGCAGCCCCCTGCCCCTCCCGGGCGCCCCAGGCAGGTGCAGAGCAGCAGCTGGTGTCCCCTGGTCCCTCCAGGGACAGACGCCACCGGGTCTCACATCTCAGCCCCTGCAACGAGGCCTCACATCCTCGGAGGGTTTCCACTCTCTTCGGGGTGAAGCAGCCAGGGCCCGCTTCCCAGCCATGTCCTTCAGCGGGCCTGGATTCGGGCTGGCGTGAGCTCTGTCTCTGCCCTCCTCAAACTGGGCTCTGAGGGCTTCCTTTGATTTTTACGCTGAAGGTGTCACAAACAGTTCTAGAACCCGAGAGAGGTTGTTGAATACTCATTTTGAAGATCTGCATGCAAGCCAGTATATTAAAGCCCAGAGAGCGTTTCTGACAGGAAGAAAGGAGTTTAGCTTTAGTCAATCTCTTATTTCCAAATGGACACAGACACAGACCATGTTCCCACCAGGGCACTTCACTGATACTACTGGGCCGGTTTCTCTGGAAACTTGGATTAGGTGAGCCTCCACGATCAGATCCACGAATCCATGCCGTCCCCTCCACCGCTGCCTTCCCACATCCGTCTTCAGAGGGGACGAGAGGGCTGCCCAGGTTTCTGGAACGCCCCCTGCCACCGTGTCTTGCCAGTGTGTCAGGCCGAAGGATCGTTCCTGTAATTCTCCCAGGGACCCCTCTCCGCCATTGCTGCCTACATTTTAGTGTACAAATTAAGTGCTTACCATCTACAAAATCTTGCTTATGCTCAATTTCTGCCATTATTTTGTTAATAACAATGGCTAATGCTTCACGAACCTTTGGATGCACCATAACTCTGGCTGAAGCCCCTGTTGTGCATTATTTCACTCAGCTGAGGGCCGGTTTATGATAAATTCTTCTAGCCCTCAGCTTCCTGATCTGTAAAATGAGCACGGCTGGGACGGAGCAGGCCCATGACTCACACTCGCTTCCGTCTGACTTCAGAGCCTTCCCTCTTACCCACTGTGCTGTCCCTGGTCTCGCAGAAGTCCTTGCCCAAATTCTATGAAGTTTGATCAGGCTAGTTTTGGACTTTGGTTCCTTATTGTCTCTTTAAATTTACTGCTTTGTACTAAATATCCCATCTTCATTTATGTTGCACATTCAGAGCTGAAGTCAAGACAATCAAGATCTCTCAAAAGTACTTGTTATTTTCTTCCAGGAAGCCGGGACAGGTGGCAGTCTAAATCCACATCCCAGCACGATACCAAAGCCAATACAAAACAACCCGTACAGCCACATAAATCCAGGAGGCTGGCATGATGAGAAGACAATTAATGCACAAACTTCAAGCTGCTTTTAAGTTTAAAAAGAAAAAGAAATCCCATTAAGCCACCGCTCAGCCTTTTTTTTCCTCAAAGCTTTGTTGCGGGCAAAGGCAGTTTAATTGAAAAACCCCAAATCCTGCACAGGAGAGGGAAGTGAGCAGCAGGTATAAACATTCTAAAATCACCGCTGGATGGATAGAGCTCTCCTAATTGCGAAAATATTGAAGAAATCATGTTAGGAGACTACAGCATTGGTTTTAGGAAAGAGACTTAAAAAATATGTGATTGCAGGTGGAAATCTTCAAGACAAACAAACAAGCAAACAAACAAACATAGCTTCCAGGGAGAAAACGACAGAAAATAAGGGACAGCCACTTTTGGTGACTGGGTAGTTAAAAAAAGAAAAGGAAGAAAAAGGAAACATTAGGGTCTTGAAAGACAGAAGAGGGTTCACAGCCACTCCATGCATCAAGAAGGACTCACCCTTCCCCAAAGAACATGGTTGATGCTATAATGATGAAGAGGACTTGTGTCCCCAGAGTAGGAAAACATGCAAAACGAATAGTGTGAAACCAAACAAGTCTCTAGGAAGTAACCACAATAATGTGAAAAATGAGAATTGACACATGTGAGCTGTTGAAATCTCTCCTGTTAGGATAACCACAAAGCAAAAGAAAACTGGCAGGTATGGTCCAAAGGAATTAACTATACCACAAATAGACATTTATAATAAGAAGAACCACCTTGAATCAGATATCAAAAATTAAAAATAAAAATGGAGAAAAAAACAGAAAAAAGAAGAAAATAGAAATGATTGAGCTCAGGAAAGGAAGGAAGGAAAAAGACAAAAATCCTCTCAGAAGGGAGGATGACTCCAATGAAATGCACCTAGGGGGCCTTGAAGAAATGCAAGAATGCAATCAACACATGAAAATAAGATAAAAGAAGAAATCAAAAGGATCAAAGAGAAAGGGGTGAATGGGGAGATAAGCAAAGAAGAAACAATATACATATAATTGAAGTCACAGCTGTAGAAAATCAAACAGTGGAAGGGAACTAATTGTAAGTTGTAAGAACACTTCAGGGACATAAAAGAAGACCTGAATTCATGCACTTGAGGGGTCACTGAGTGCCTGGGAAGACAAGAGGGAATATCAACTTCTAATGCATCCGAGTAACACTGTTAGGCTTGAAAGATACAAATATTCCAATGTTTTCCGATCTAAAAAGATTAATTTACAAGAGCAAAAGAATCTGTAATTGGATTTCTCAAAAACAATATAAAAAGCAAAGCAAAAATGGGACAGAATTTCAAAAATCCCAATGAAAGAAAGAGTGAAAAGATTTTGATTTTCAACCCAGCTGTGAAGCATCAAGGCTATAGACCTTCAACAACGCGGGGGGCTGTGTGCCCACACCCCCTTCTTGAGTAATCAGAGAGGGTGAGTTTCTTCTAGATAAGAGATCGCTAGAGGAGAACTCCAGGAATATGACAGTATTGTGCAGGATAGCCTGAGTGTATAGAAGGTTAACACGAGGGTGGAGACAAGAGAGAAAGATTGGTTTGCAGTTGTTACACTTTACAAAGAACAGATGCGGGGGACCAGCCCACACACCAGAGTCTAAGGGTCTCTGAGTAGGGGGTTGGTGTCAGCGAAATATCAATAAGAAAGAACACAGACAACATGAATGGTGGAAGAGACCACACTTTACTGTGAAACTTGGTGTCTTATATACCACAGGTGATTACATCTTTCTTTTAATGATTACATTGTTTGCAACTTCTTAGGAATCACATGTTTCACAATAGATCATTGTTTTTATGGAAGAGAGAACAGAAAATTAAAGACAGGAATGAAGTACAATACAGAAGATTAAAAAACATAATTTATCACTAAAAATACATCAGCAGGGGTCTTATTTTGCGTATATAGTGTAATATTAACCACAGCTTATGACAAGGCTATTTTTAAAAGTTTAAACAATAGTCTGTGAGTAAGGTGCCTTTAACTAGGGAGGAAGTTTCAATAAGAAAATCTGCCCATTTACTGAAACCACAATCACCAAGTGGCATGAATAATAGGAGACTTAACCCCAGTGTCTGATCCATTTAGGTCAAGCAGTCAAGTGCACACATTTTCAAGTAGGGGAAGCAGGGTCCCAATAGGCCACACAGCACTGCTGGCTGGCTGGGCCCCAACAAACAGACACAATGGGATTGAACACTGAGAGAAAATGTAGGAGAAAAGAAAGAAAAATAAATTAATGTATTGTCTGTTGGGAAATAGCTGTTAGTATCAATACATCAGATGGTAAGGAACTCATGAAACAAAGCAAACCAAGGGTACCAAAAAACAGGTACAAAGGTAAAAACTACAGCAAACATGCAAATATTCTCAAATATAAAAGGATGAAGATTTTACAAATAAAGGGGCACCTAGGGGGCTCAGTCGGTTGAGTGTCCCACTTCCGCTCAAGTCATGATTTCATGGTTTGTGAGTTTGAGCGCCGCATTGGGCCCTGAGCTGACAGTGCAGAGCCTGCTTCAGATCCTCTGTCCCCCTCTCTCTCTGCCCCTCCCCCACTTGTGGGCTTTCTCTCTCAAAAATAAATAAGTATTTAAAAAAAGAGAAATTCATATGTGTGGTGCTGAGAAAAGAATGTAGCAAAAGAACATAAAACACACAACTTATAAGACATTATGACCAAGTTGATATTTGACATATCAGTCATATCAATAATTAGGAATGGATTTAACTATCAAAGTACGAAGATTTCGAGGTTGTTCCATGATGCAGGACATAACAATTACCTAACAAGAGACCACCCCAAACATGGAAGGATAAAAATAAAGAGATGGGTGGAGAGATACCACACCCGGGGGGGGGGCAGGCAGTAAGAGACATAAGGTCGCAATCGTGATTCCAAAGTATTGGTAATCGCACTTGTTGTGACCAACTGATGACCGAACCCATTAAATGTTACCGACAAGGATATTTTAGAGTGTGAACGCAGTCTGTGATGGAGATGTGTCAGTGCTGAAAATGTCTGCATCAGTGAGCCCACAACCCTGTTGCTCTTGTGCAATAGATTACGGGACATGCAAGATCTGGACAGAAAAGATCACCCTGACAAAATCAGGAGGGACACAGAACGCCGAAACAGTAGGACAAGAGAAAGTTATGGTCCACGTTGAACGAGGCATTCTGATAACAGAGAATGCACCTGCTTGTCCAGCTGACGGGGCCCACTCACAAGCTTACCGCATATTAGTAAACGTTAAGAAACACCTGTGGGTCCCCCAAAGTGAGATACTGCACATTTCTTTGCCTAAAGTATAATAAAACTAGAGATTGTTAACAAAATCCAAAAAGCAAAAAGGTCTTTCCGCCTGGAACCACGTTACTAACTCTTGGGTGAAAGGGGAAGGGCACATCACCCCCGCAGAAATACGTAAACGCTGATGACAGAACCTGCGGTCAGAATCTGCATAACGTATGTCAGGCAGTGATCAGAAGGAAATCCGGAACTCTAAACGTTATCAAGAAAAAGAAAGGAGTGAAAGTGAAATAAAGTGTCCGTTCAGAAAACCAGGGAAACAGCGAGTCAACCAAAAATGAGCACGTGGAGGGGTGCCTCTCTGGGCCTGTGGAC